>JAKTSB010000016.1:0-170726 GCA_030579975.1 Blastobotrys buckinghamii (nom. inval.)
AATTTTTTTTTAAATTTTTCCCCCCCCCCCCCCCCCACCCCCCCAAAAAAAAAAAAAAAAATCGACTGTTACTAATTTAACCTTACAATGCATTATAAGTCTTTCAATATACATAATTTCGAAGATCATATATTTTAAAATTGTTAGTCTCAAACCTTGAAAGACAGTATGAACTAGAGCTATTGATAACTCCAATCCTGTATATTAATAACTCTAACCATGTATAGGCAGTAACCAGCAACGGATACATGTATCTATTAGTGGCCATTAAGTCTAATGTAAATTATACGTGCCTTCCCTATAGTCATGGTGGACAAATTATCATGGATATAATTTAAACGTGAGTCGGAAAGTCTGTCTTATACATATATAGTTAATATGAAACATAGTGTACATGATTATCATATGTGTTTGTGCGAATCTAAGTTGAACGCGACGCGGTGTAGATACTACCAGTATAGGCCTGTCATCTCGCGAAACTGAGACTTTCATACATTCTGCAGATTAAAGGTTATCATAACTAATATTATTTGATGATCAGAATATCGATGACGTTTATATGGATACACCTACTGCGCTTTAGACTAACTGGTAGTTATACATATGGTTATAAAGGTGTAGGCATACACGACATACACATGTATAAACTTGTATACGTATATTTCTCAAAGCCGGTTCTGCATGCTCTTCAATCCCTGAAATAAGAATTTAAAATCAAGCCATAGTCATATGGCCTATTACATATGTCAGTCCTTATTGCTATTAACTTTGTGAAATAACTTTCCTTATTACACCGCAAGCCATCTATGCGTTCTATGCGTTATACACTTTATATATACATATATCCATCTCTCATACTGTTTTAATAAAGCTAATCTACACATGATATCAATACATGTATGTATAAATACTCGCTCAGATCTTTTTTTTTTTATTCATATACAGGCTTCGAGTCTACATACTCACATAAAACAAATGAGTGTACACGGCGAGCTCATTAGCGTAACTAAGCTGTAAAATATCATTTCTATACATACTACAGCTCTAGATTAAACAATTAATAAACCAAGGATGGTGAGAGTTAAGCCCCCTTTTAAAGTTCTGTGACGTAGACTAACAATTCTGTGGAACAATTTCAAGGATGTATGCATTCGCATTAATTAAGACTGAGAACGTTTATACCAGCAGGTTGCACTTTACAAATTTAGTTGCAATTAATGGTATCTCAGTGCTAAGGAGTATATGCGAGTAATCTGCCGTAATCTGCAAGCTATACAATCGAGAATTGCAATCAACTTAAAAATTGATCAATCAGGAACATTGTAGTTTGTATTACAATGTATATGCTGTAAGAATAGATCTGCAATTACAATATAACTAAAAGGAAACGTTTTAAATTTCTGTAATGAGAGCTTACAAACTCCACTCTAGTAAATACATATCAAACTATTATATAAATATTTATCAGCGTATAGGCATAATTCAACCATAGTTTTATATCAGTGATCAATATCTCATGTAATGATGAAGTTATGACCATAGTAGGGATAGTATACTATAGTGAGTCTCTTAAAGAACAGGTATTGCATTTAATTATTAATGCCTCTTTAGCTAATAGATTCACAGAACTACTGACACATCATTCAACTTGGCTCTAACAATTATAGAGGTATTCGGTTAAAATTTTATTATAAAAGGGAATTGTGTTAAGCCGCTTTAAAATAGATCGTAAAAACCCTGGTGATTCGGATATAAAATACAATTACATTGTACTTTATTTTACGCACTTTGCAAGTTTTTTGTACATTTGGTAGTATCCTTATGATAAGTTTATGGCTATGTATGCCTTCTTCTAATTTTTCAAACCTTTTACCATTGTGAGTCAATGAGCCGCACGATCACATTAAGATCTATGTCATCCTCTCCCGGACTTTAACGGAACCATACTTTCCATTTGACAATTGAGTCATGAACTGACATTAAACAAACTCTAAATTTAAATTTCTATTGGCTTTAATCTGGCTTAATAGCAATTTAAAACTCAGTCCAAAACCAAGGAGCTCAATGGTAATTTCTGTTGAGCAAGAATTCAGTTCAACTATAGACAGACAAATCTAAGTATGTATATATGTTTGATATGTTTTAAATTTGATATATCGTGAAAAGTTTCACCATTGCAAAATATTTAGCAATCTTTTCACATTCACTCTTATACGCACATAGTGCATATAGGATATTATTTATCCATATGAAAATGCTCAAACGTTCCTTATTGCTCATCTCGGCCCCCACCCCGTTTAGCGGTCATAATAAACTTATTTTTCACACCTTCTATTGTGATGACAAGAAGTTTCGGATTAATTTGCCTTGTCAACGAAGTAGACTAATATTACTGTTGAAGCACTAGTATCAAATATTTCAATTAATGAAATGAGAAACTTTAAGTAGCTATCTCTACAACTTGATAATTAACACAATGGTGGAACTCAATTACTGGATTAATTGCATTCAACTAGATTTGTGAAAAACCTCTTGAGATGATCTTGAGGGCTCAAGTGTATATATATATATATATATATATATATATTTCAAAGCTCAAGTATATATATCACTATATTATGGTATTAGTGAGCTGACTATATATAATGTGATCGATATCATCAATTTTTGTGAGTGTACAATATAATCATGACAAATGACTTTAGTATATGGAGCTAGTATAATACCGTAGGTCCGTAAACTTTTAACAAGTTCAAAGGCTTCAAGGAGTGGCATATGAATGAAAGCACGTCAGGGCCTTTAAAACACGCTTGAAGCGTGAAGAAAGAAATTGCATGTGATCGGTATTGAATACGCATCAATAGAATAGCGCGCCATCACATTCGTAACTTAAGCATACTGTACGCTACAACAATACACCAGCAAGGAAATCATAAGGGCAAATAAACACAAGAACTGATTGACTAACTGATATGATTTTTTTTTTATTCCCCACATAAAACCCTTATAAGTAATATCGAGCCCTCTTTTAAAACCTTTTTCAAAGTTTTCTCTCTCTTTTAGTTCTAACCAACTGTATCACTTCACCACTCATACTTAGAACTTATAGAAATTAGAATAATGAGTGAGAAAAAGTTAGTTCAACCAAGCGACATTTCACCATTGTTCAACGCTTTCAGTGGAGCTATTGGTGGGGCAATCTCTAACGTCGCAGTATACCCATTATCGGTTGTTGTTACTAGATTACAAGTTCAAACAAAAAAAGCATTAAGAGAGCATCGAGAAGAGCAGAAAGAAAAAGGTTTGAAAGATGATGAGATAGTTTATGATGGGGTTTTTGATACCATTAAAAAGATTTATCTAAATGGAGGGATTAAAGAACTATTTAGTGGTGCAGGTGAAGATACAGTAGCAGTTATGACAGCAGCATTTTTTTATTTTTTTTCATATGAAGCTATTAGATCAAGAAGAATGAATTATCTTAGAAAAAAAAATGGTAGAGCCCCAAGTACTTTAGGTGTTACCGAGGAGTTAAGCATTGGTACATTAGCAGGAATGATCTGTAAGTTCATTACTGCACCTTTAAGTAATGTTGTTACAAGAAAACAAGCAATTAAAGGGTTAACAACTAGACAAGTTGCATTAGATATCTATAATGAAAAAGGTATTACAGGTTTTTGGACTGGCTATAAAAATTCGGTTGTTTTATCAATTAATCCTTCATTAACTTATTATTTTTTCCAATATTTAAAGGCAATTTTAATTCCAAGAGTAAGAAGAGATAATCCAACTGCAACTGAATTATTTTTCTTATCAGCATGTGCCAAGACTATTGCAACTTTATTAACATATCCTTGGATGTTAGCTAAAACCAAATTACAAATGCAATCAAAGAAAGATGCAGCTGAAGGTAAAGAAATTGAAAAGAAACGATTTAAAGTTATTACTGATGTTACTGATAAATTACAATCAGAAGGCGTTGGTGCGATCTATCAAGGTTGTAAAGGTCAAGTATTGAGATCTTTTTTTAGTCAAGGTATTACTATGATGACGAAAGATCAAATTGCTAGAATTCTAATTTACATTTATTTTGTGTTTAACAAACGTGTGTTGTCATAATTTTTCCATACTAATAATTAATTTCTACAAAATTGCACACTAAGAAAAATCAACAAATTAATATTAAATATCCAAAAAAACAATCTATAAACATAGAATAAAACATTAAATAATTTACAATTCACCAGATAGAATTGCTTCAACAACATGGTTAATATATTCCCTCTTAGCTTGCAACTTAACTCCAAATTTATTTTCCAATTGCAATCTAATACTCTTTTTAGTAACAGCCATTAGATCTGCAGTTCTTAAAATTTCTCGAATTTCTTGAGTTAATTGTTCATCTGATGGTAAGCTTCTTAACATTGACATTTCAACATCTGCATTATAAGATTGTCTACTCATCATAGTTGAAGCTCTTTGATTTTGTTGTTGCATCATCATTTCGGTAGTACCGGTAGACATTGGTCTTGTAATACCACCTGGCATACTATATTCAGATCTTGTAGCACCAGTATTATGGCCATATTGACTCATTGGCATAGAATATCGGGATTGAGCACCAGAGAATTCTGTGCCTGCATGAGTAGATCGACCTGCAATAGACTCATCATCACCCATACCTTCTTGCCAATCATGGTTTTTATAATCTTGCCATTTTTGCATTGGGATTTCACTTGGGTCAAATTTACCTTCACTTGAAACCACCAATTTATTACCTTTTTCACCCATAACAACTCGGGTATTACCCCAAGAGAAATCATCCATATTCCAGAATGAATATAATGGTAATGCTAAAGAAAAAATTGGAATCGCAAAAATATAAACAATCATCCACCCAATCATTTCCCATCTTCTTCTTAATAAGAAAATAACAGCTTGTAAACCATAAATAGCTGCCAACATTGCAATAGATGTAATTGGAATATTATCCTTATCATGACCAATTAAATAGAACAGATATACCAAATATGCAACTGTAACTGGCTGAATAATTGTTGAGAATAAATCGACCAAAACAACAAATCTCATAGAGAAACAACAGAAACCACACATATTACTCATTGGTGCCAATTCAACCAAGTTATGAACAGTAGAATTAATCCATCGACGTCTTTGAGATAAAAAGACTGACCATGTACCTGGTGCAACAGTCCATGCCTTAGCATGTCGTAAAAATTTGGTTTTAAACCTTGGATTATATTTTAACAATAAAGTAGTCAAATATCGATCTTCACCTAAATGTAACAAATTTTTAACATGTAAAGTATCAACCCGATTTTCTTCATAACCTTTAACAATTGGGTGACTAATAAATAATGGTTTACCTGTACCAGTTTCATAAACTCGATATAATGTAAAACAACCTGGTAAACAAGTAACCGATCCAAATAATGATTCAAACGCTTTGACCAAATTATGTGAAATATAGTATTCATAAACTTGCATCATTGTAACCATAGAACTTTTTGCATTGGATAATTCAGTTTCGCCACAAACAGCTTGGATTTTTGTATCATGAATCATTGAACTAACCATTTGTGAAACAGAATCTGGAGCGACCATAGTATCTGCATCAGTTTGGAAAATATATTCATAAAATGCTGGGTTCACACCAATAATATTTTGGATATGATGATATAATTCCAATTCTAATGGATTCATTGGCAAATTATAATGAACACGATTCAAAAACCTCATTAAAACCATTTGTGAATCTCGTTTACCACGATTACCTGGTCGATTAATTTCAGTTGGCTTACCTACTTTAACAATAACAACATATGGGACAATATGGCCTTGAACTTCATATAGCCCACTATATATTTTACCCATATTATGTTGTTTAGCACCTTCACCTAATGATTCGAATGATAAGGCTTCTGGATCATCATTTGGTGGATGTCCCAAAATATCCAAAACGATTCTTGGAGTTGGTCTATCATTACCAGCACCAACAATCATACCATCACACAGAACAACCAATAATTTTCTTTTATCATCATAATTCAATCTTGCTAAAGAATCAATACCTCTTCTTAAAGATTCTTCATCTTCTGTATAAGCCGGAACTTGACAAATAACAAATCGATCCAAATCTTCTGGAATACTATTTTTACCAAATTGTAATGCTGCAAAAAATTTAAATGCGATAATCACAACAACAAAAATTGTAATAGCTAATAAGAAATATCGAGCAAATTTACATTTAACCGAATCTCGAGTATCTAGTTTCCCAACCATAAAAATATTTTTTAAACATCTTTCAGCATGAAATCTTTCTTCATCAGTTAATGGTAATTCATTAAATTTATCAGTAACATCTTTTCCATTACCATTTGATAACAAATCAATGATTTGTTGATCCATAAAATATTTATCAATATTACTTGGAACTTTTTTACCTGGAGGTGCTTTCAACGCAATATTACCAGCTAAATAATCAGTGATATCGAAAACAAAACCATTTAATGAGGCCATATTCCTATTTTTTGAATCAATTAATTTATTAAATGCTTTTGGTGTATAACCAATATAACCAGTTCGATAATTTCGATTCCAATTTTTCATTTGTTCCAAATACCAATCTGGTCTATAATCATCAGTATGATATCTAAAATCATGATATTGAGCATTTTTATCCGTATATTTATTACCAGTTTGTCCATAAACGATATATGGACTAACTGAACCATTCTTATTAGAACAAACAGCAGAAATTTGAATTGGAAATAAATTACTTGAATCTTTACCACCATAATCCAAAACATCTTTTTGAGGAACAATACTTGGTTGATGACTTGGAGCCCATTTACTTAAGTCAAAAATCACACCATTAACACTAGTCAAAACTTTATCAGGACTAGTATCATAAGAGTATTGTGATAATTCTTGTGGAGACATGACATCTTGTAAAGGACAAATCAAGATAGGGAAACCAATTAAAAATAAAACACATGATACACAAGTAGCCCAAATCATTAAATTAATAGCCAATTTTTCTCTCCAGGCAACTCGAACATCTTTTCTTGGTAATCTTCCAATAACTTTAATAAAAAAATCTGGAACCCACCATGTAAATAACCAAACAATAAACATCCATCGTTTTCTTGAACCAGAAACTGGGATCTCATCAACTTGATCTTCATCATCTTCACCAACTCCTTTAGTGCTGATATATTGTCCTTGGTTAACTGATCTAGAATCTGTAAATCTAAACATATCACCACCCATTGTAGCTCCACCAATACTTTTTGCATCTGGATCAAAATAAAACCCTTCATGGTCTGCATAATGATTACCATGATTTCCAGTATCATCTGCATCCAAATAACGTTGTTTCGCATTTTTAGCAAAAGACATTTCTGGATCAGTTAATTGTAACCATGAATTCTCACTTAAAAAGATCCCACTTAACCCAATTCTTGCATCTCGTTCTGGCCATGATCTTGTTGCAACTAAATTAATAACTTGATCTCGTTCTGGTAATGCTGCCATTACTGAATTAGTTTCACTATCAACATCAGCATTTGTTAAATTGATAAATTCATTAAAAGTCAAAAATACCGAAAAATCATTAGTTTTGACACGTTTAGCTAATTCTGGAATACCAAATGCTTTTATTTGTTGTCTGACACATCTAGCATCAAATGAAGAACCTAATCGATGATCATTTGGTTTCAAACAAATAACAAAGTATGGATTAGCACCTTCAAAAGAATCTAACAAATTATCCATTGCAGTAACAAATTGGCCACTAGCATCTTTTTTACCCTTATCTTTCTTCTTTTTAGTAGATGTTTCTTTTTCAGTAATATTGCTATTATTATTGGCAGTATTTCTTCTTGCTAATGATGGTTGTCTTAGCGGTTTACTAGACAAATGGGCCTGAACAACAGTGTTTTGACTACCAAAAGTAGAATCAACAACTGCACTTGATGCAAACACAGCTTTTAAGAAATCTGATGATGATGATGATGTAAATAATGAAATAATATCACCGCTAATACTTTCAGCGTTTGAGCCAACTAACCCATCAACTGAATATTCAACTTCACCAGCAAAATGACGAACACTAAAACTTCGTCTTGTTGATTGGCATTCAATAATGTTATTACCTTCAAATCTTCTATCAAATAATTTCATAACTTGAGTGTCTTCTTTATTTCTTCTTGAATAATCGTCAATAACTGACAATAACCCTTGTGATGGTCTAAATAATGCTTTAACAGCATCTTTATTATCAAAATATTCAGATGTTGGAATAACAACTTCTTCTGAACCGAATTTTTCGACTGGTTTTTCATAATAGCTTGTTAATAAATAATTGTATAACATTTCATTGGCAGAATTGTGCAATAATTTATCCAGTGTTGGTACGGCACTAGAAATAGTGAAACCTGGGAAATCAGCTACTTTAATAGTAGTATCAACAACACTATCCATTTCTTCAGTCCATTCATGTCTAGCCTGTGATAGTCGTGTGTTGATTTTTTCCATAATCCAAGAGAATAATAAAGTATACAATGCTCTTGCTAATTCATCTGCATTTTCTCTTGCGCCCTTTTGATCCAAAACTAATGTAACACGATCTCTACCAATTGTAACAGTTTTATAACTTAAAGTACTTTCTAAAATATTTGCTCGAACACCCAAGAAACTTGAAATACAGGATAAAATATCAGTATTTGTAACTTCAATAGCAGCGCTTGAAGTGCCATCTGCTCCAGTACTTCTAAATTGTAACTGGCCAATATGTAAAATAGCTGCCAAAATTTGACAAATATTTGCAATATCAGCTCGACTGAATTCTAATGCTTTTAATGCAGATTTTAATTGTTTAAATCGTTGTTTATCATCAATCCCAACTCTTAATTGTGTGTGATGACCCAAATATCGATATCTGCTACCAGAAACATCTGATAATGCTAAATGTTCACGTTCAGAATCTGAAGTGCCTGCCATTAAATAATAAAATACATGATAATTTCGTTCTGCTGTTGGAATTTTGGTGATTCTTGCTCTTTCCAATCGATAATCCAGAATTGATGCACCAATTAATGTAGTGTCTGCTAAATATTGAAACTCTAAAACACTACCAGCACGTGAAGCTGATAATGATGATGCTGTTTTTGTTGTGGTAAATGCTGAAAATACAAAATCCGCATGATTAATCTTCTTAGATAACGGATTATTGCTTAGTGCTATTATTGTTAGTTTTTTTCTTTTCTTCTTTCATTTACTTACTTAATAAATGTCCAACTAATGAGTTTCTGAACTCCGATTTACCTGACCCAGATTCACCTAAAAATAAGACTATTTGAGATTCGCCGCGTTTACATAGTCGATTATAAACTCTGGCGGCCAAGTCTTTGAATGTTTGGTCTTGATTAATGTCGAATGGTGAAAATGTATTCAATGCAATTAAGGTTCCTGTCGAAATAGATGCAAACGGTAACCCTTGATGATATCTTGACGCGATATGACTTGTTAAAGCATGATCTGTTAGAGTGTTGGCAGGCAACAAACTAAGGTCCATAGCCGCTGATTGAGGTGCCATTACTATACTCTTTCGAATATTATGATATTTTAAAAAATTTCAAGAACTTTAATGTTCTTTAATGTTAGTATCTAGTTGTCGATTATAATTGGAGATTGCTAGCTTTTGACTTGTATAATTAGCTTTGTGATTTATTAAAATTTTTCGATAACCGTATCTCGATAAATTCAAAGTAATAAGTAAATGTCGAGTGGTTTGGATTGGAATATGGTTTACAAATATCACAAAAAAAGATTTAATAGGCGCGAAACTAAGGGAAAAAAAAAAAAATATTCCTAAGGAAGAACGAAAAATTTATTACAGTAATAGGAAAACAATTGAATCTGTGTTGACTTGCCTGCCCGGTCGTATTTGACTGAAAGACCTTCAATTATTGTGTGATGTGAATTTTTCATCAGTTAATACCAGCTTAATGCGCGTTCAAGTAGTGTTTTCTGCAGTAAACTGCACTTTACAAGGCTTGAGAAGTTTTTAGGGGCCTAAAACGTTGATTAGTACTTAAATTCTAAGCGCCCCGATTTATTTTTATGAAAGTCTAAAAATAAAAAAACTTTGTTCTTTAAGCGTTGAAAAAGTTTAAATTTAGCACAACTGCTTTTTCTATAGCTAAGATCTCAGATCTAAAAAAAAAAATTCATCACCTTACACACACTTGAATAACAAAAAAAGTAACGTGGCCTATTGAGGAATCGGTTAGAAATGAAAAAAATAGAAATTTATCATTATAATTTAACAATTGAGTCCGTCCTTGAACAAATGCCGATACCATGGAGACTGAATCCTCAGCTTAGGAATTCACTCAGCTTAGCACAAAGTTGCTCTATCCATATATAGTAGCGGCCAATAGTTGCATTTATTTACTGTAAGTCTGTTTGAACCTTAGCATAATCATCAGAATCATCTTCATCCTTTATTTTTTGATAGAGCTGTACTCTATGTAAGCTCAGGATTTTAAAGCTATCCCTCAAATTTTAGCTTCTAATCCATAGGCAAAATTATCATATTGTAGAAAAGAAACTACTGGTAATTAGTGCTGGCTTAGTACTCCTTAAATTTCACAGGCTGGTTCTATGTGGATGCTTCTTTGTCCCACGCTCTCTCCACTTACGATTCAGCTCGGCTGCTGGCCATGGTTGAATTTTGATAGATTCTTGACAGAACGCTGCAGATTGGGTTGAAAAGTCAATTTAGATAAAATTTTAGTCAGATCGATTAACCATCTGTTTTGTCAAGCCTTCAGCTGGAACAACTAAACAGCTGAATGATTCGGTCTTTTTGTTTGAGAACATGCTGCACACGTTACGAAGTTGAACACTTAATGCCGAAATTATAAAAGTTTGGAAAAATTTGCCCCGCTCTGTGATCGACTGACTTACTTTGTAAGTCAATTGGATTGAAGTTTCAGAAATTTCAAGCTTTCAAGCTCGTTTGGATTATATATTCAAAAATTAATTCTCTCTGTGCAGGATCATATACCATGGAGTGCACGGTGGCAGGATACTTGATAATTAACAACAGGCGCAATTATTTGTCAAGTAACTATAGGCTCTGTTTCAATATTTGATTTTAGCAGAAATTGGTAACATTTAGAACAGTCTACTAGTCTTCAGACCGTTACTGGCTTGCACAATGTATAAAGCCTCACAGGCACCGGCCTGTTCATGAATAAATACCATGGCAGCATAATTTAGGTTGATTCAGTTGAGCGGCTTGTACCACGAGCTCATGTAGGATATCATGAGTTGAACTGCATCCTTGATGGAAAAATTGATGATGCTGGCCTTCAACTCTGCCATGGATATATTTAATGAAACTAATGATACAAATAGCCAACTCGAACAATATGGTAGAATCGATAGCTAGTGTTCTAAATGTATGAGCCTTATATATATATAATTAAGAAATTTCATCATAAAAAATCTATAAATTAATAATTATTTTGTCCCAGTCAAAATTGTAAACCTTCTATTAGAATACCCGACATGCAAATCATAAAAATTAAGAATTCGATTCTGCTTGATTTAGTATTATCGCTTAGATGCACTGATAAATAATGAAGACCTTGGATAATATTCATTTTATAATAGACGATAAATCAAAAGTTTATCTCAGAACATCTCTCATGTCACCTACACTAACATTGTACTAATCCTCATGAGCTGCAGGCTCATTCATCTAATTTATGCATCAATCAATTGGTAGATTAAAATTGCAGTTTTAGTAGCTAATATTATTTCTGGGCCATATATATATTGCCATGGCATTCGTCACATATTCATATTTGAAATACTAAAATGTACCCTAATATATAGATCACGAGAATTTTCAACTTTCACAGCGCCATATGATATCGCGTTGCCAATGTTTTTATATGGATAGCGCATAGTTTAATTTCTTAAAAATAGCAGATAAAGGCGTTTCAGAAGGTATATATATATCCGGATGGTGGTTTATGATTCTACAAGCTTAAAATTTTTATGATATCGAGATGGTATATAAATACATGTAGTAACATATCGTACGTTATCCATCATTATTTAACCTTATAATTATGCAGGGTGCAATCTCAGACTAGATCGGAAGCATCACACCAAATGCTACAGTTGAGCAACGAACGTTTAAAATCTATATACATCTGAAAATGTATCCTTTGTGTCTCTAAAATCAAAGCTCGCACCACTCCCTAGCCTGATCGTGTATGATATGCATAAGTTTTGTATATAGTAATTATAATCTATAATTATGAAATAGAAAATCCTTGGTGAAGATTTAAAGTAGGTAACTAAACGCATGAAAGTAAATTTTGTCAATCCAAGATCTTCGAAAAAAAAGTAGTTTCACTGAACCTTAATTGCACAGATATATTGATTTTTTACTTGATCGTTTTAAAACTATCTACACCTTATTGATTCTTTTATCCATATTAACTTAGTATATAGGGTAAAGTTTTAATTGCAAAATGATAGAATTATATTAATTTAGACATAATTTGCAATATATATAGTATACCAACTGATTATTTTATATGAAAAGGAGATTATTGGTAAATTTAAGTTTTCAATAAGCTGTTTAATATTTGATGTTAAAAACCTTAATCAAAATAAATAAAACTTTGTACCTGAATATAATTTTTGTTTTAAATTTTCAATGTACGATTTTTCAAAAATATGATACACCTCCTTTTGCACATAATTAATTATTAAGGGGAGAAGTTGCTATAGCTAAAAAGATTTAGTTATAATTGCAGGCGTTGTCTGTTTGGTACCTGGAATGAGAGCTTAACATACTTAGGTGTCCAAAATCCGGATATATTCAAAAAGTTCGATTCCAATGAATTGTAAAGTCAAACCCTCTATTATAATTAATAGAATACATATATAGACTTAGTACATGTGAGAAGTTGGACTTGTTCGTAACTACATCTCTAAAAGCTTCTAGTTCAATATCAAAACATTATATGTATATTTAATGCAATATATTTCGAAAATCTACTAAACTCCAGCTCAAAGCCATGAGTTTATATCATTTAACAATAATTCATTATACGCTGGCCTATCAAAAGACATGTATCAACACCATTTCATTGAGCTAATTACTGTGTATTTTAACAGCACACACCTAACAAGAGCAGAGTTGTATTGAAAATATTAAAAGTTCACTGCTCGATAAACATCTTAATAACACCTAACTAATATCTAAATCATATTGCCAGCACTCAATATCAATAATGAATAATAATAAAATTCATCCTTGTAAATCAGATAGAGCCTATTATTGCAAATGGTGAAACCCACTCTAAATTTTAAATTACAGTACAGTATACTATATATATATAGGTGTTTTGAATAGGGCCATGCATGGCAGCTGCCTGCTACCAGCAGCCAAATTTCGCTACATGTATGGATCTGAAAACTGTTTCCTGCAGTTTCCATGTCTGTGATGCTTGAAGCTGAAGATCCTTTGTCCTACACCAAAAACATATATGTTGCAATGGTAAGATCTGAGACTTGAAAAGGATACGGCCTATAGAGGTCTCAGGTTTGACTTTCTATCGAATCATTTGGCTCATAATTAATATACATCATAGATTTTTTGAATTAAGAAGGACACCAACTTCCTGTCCCAAGCAAAGCTTAGCTGAGATCAGATACCAATATTAGGCTATTGAAAGTTTCAAATACCATTAGTATACAGCTGTAACATCCTCAATGGAAGAGATTCATATATCTAGTACTGGATATACTGTATCCTCAATTTGCACGATTTGATCCTTTTAAATCTACCCGCTTGAGAGATCTCGTGGTGTACCCCTGAAAAAAAGTAAAGTTAATTTTAAGTATTGCTAATTTTTCAGACCCGTCTGAAGCGGTACTAATATCATAACCAGTGAGAATACGGCTATTATTCAACTATAGGATTGTGTGACCACTGAATATTTTTACAATTATTTTCCCGCGCAATCAAGCGATAAACAAATCCACTCATTGTTTTGTGCTTCTATATAAAATACTATAACTTACGAGAGGCAATGAATATCCGCCTATAATAAGGATTCTTTTAAAAATAATCGAATTGAATGTTACAGCTCTCTATCAAGTTCAGATGTGATTGAGGGTAATTTAAGAATCTAATTTAATTCAAGCCTTTCATGCATTAATCAACCACCCGGGATATTGTAGACTTTCAAGCCCCTCTCATACATGTTTAATCTACTCGACTGACTTTCAGGCTGACACAGTCAATACTATCTGGGTTTATCATCGGCCTGGTCTATGGTATGTTCCCTTTGCCATGGCAGCAGAATAATATAATCGTGCACAAAAGTCGGCAGATCGGGCTCGATACCCGCTTAAAACATTCACAGCTGCAGCTTCATGATTGAACAAATTTTCTCGAGCACAAAATTTTTCGGGGGCCCAAAAAAAGATGTTAATTTTTTTTTTTTTATTTATAAGCTTTTTCATCTATTTTTAGGTTTTGACAAATATAAACAAAAAAAAGTACTGGTCAAGCTTGTAAAATACTCTCAAGCATTCTTTAATACCACCCAGTGCTTTTCTCAACGCTAAGAACAGCTTTGCCATGCTTGAGATTTGTTAGATAAGCATAAACGCGCTTGATACACTTTATTTTTATGAAGCACTCATAGAATAAGTTTTTTTCAACAATCGCGCCCATTAGAACTATTTTGTAGCTACTCTCTCTAATCACATCTAATTTTTTTTTCTTTCACTTTTTCTTCCATAACCATTAGACAATTTTCTCTCCCTCTTTTTTCAAAAACTATTACGGTTCTTGATTTATACAAAGATCACAAAGGGTTTATTTCCAAGAATCTAATCATACAAGAGCTAATACACAACAGAGCAGGATGGACATTCCACCACTATCCAACGCTCCTTTGCAAATTAGCGCTTCAGCGTTAATTGCAACATTGCATCAAACGTTCACAAATACACAATATAGAGCGCTTAGAATCGATTCAACAAGTGCTATTTATTTAGGTCCTAATATCGAAGAAGCATTTATCACCACAGTATGGGACCATGCTCATAGAAGAGCTGAAGATCAAGCATTATTAATTGTGTAAGTATCTAATAATACAGAAAAAGAACTAATAATATTAGACCAACTCATTCAGCGTCAACTACAGTATTTTATAGTGCTGTATCAAGTTTCCCTAATTCAGGACCAGCAATTGGACAGGCTTTAAACGTTTTGACACCATTTTTCACTGCATTAACTAATTCTAATATTTCAACAAGATTTCATAATGGCATGTCAGTTGCATATAGTTTAAACTCAAAAGGTGATATTATTTCAACTAGAATTCATTTAGCTGATAAACCTTTCACAACATTAGATCAACTCACTAGTTTACCTAACAATGAACGATCATTTGATGTCTTTTATCATTTATTATTAGGAGAATCAGATCGAGCTCAACATTTAAGTTTAAAGCAGCCAGAAGAATACGATTTATTAAAGAATGGTTCTTTTAAATTACCTGATTGGGTCACATTTTCTGATGATTATGCATTAGCTAAAGATTGGAGTGATGGATTACGACAATGTAATATTAAAGGTGCTACTCTACGTGGTGTTTTATCCACCTTATCAGGGATCTTATTATTAGGTAATAAATCAAATCGAGATGATCAAGAAGAAGGTTGTGCATTATTAGGATTAGATCCAAGTGTTTTATCAAATAATACTATAGAACAGTTAATTTGTTCATGTTATACAAAGCTGATTCAAAATGTTGTTTATGAACTAAATAAATTTTTGGCATTAGGAGATATGGATTTTGTTAATAATAACGACCAACAAACTTTAGAAGGTAATGAAGATTTAAATGAAGTTATTGCTGTAGTTGAAATCGTTGAATGCTCATCATCAAGTAAGGCCACTGTTTTGAAAAATGTTTTTGATAATACTGTTGGTATTAATAATGAATTGAATGAAGATGGTGTACCATTAAGTAAAACACCTGCATCAGTTACGAAAGCATTATCGAAGTTATCATTAGATAAGATAGAATCAAGAAGAGCATCACAATTTGAATCGTTGTTAGATAAAGAATGCTATTTGGCTAAAGAAGTTGAAGAACTTAATGAAGATGGAGAAAACCAAAATTTATTATCAATAGAAGATTTGGCATCAAGTAGTAGAATTTGGAATGTATTAAATGTTGCATCATGTGCAGATGCTGAATCACAAGCTAAAGATGTCTGGTCATCACAATTAGTATCATCACAGATTCGTGAATATTTTATTACAGAATGGGCAACAAAAAGAAAGACAATTGATTTTAGTGCAGATTTTGGTTTGGAAGAATTTATGGAAAAATATAATCCAATTATGCCACCGAATGTTGGATTTTATGAATTAGAATCGTGGGCCAGACAAGAAAGAAACTGGGCACCTCAAGAATTTTATTGCGGGTCATCAAGAGTCTGGGTGTCTGAAGATGTTTGGAGAGAATTGGAAATTACTATGGCAGAAATGGAAGATCGAGCAATGGATCCTTTTGCTAATGCACCACTAATAGATGATATGAATAATCAAGGTATGATGATGGGTAACGCATCATTTAATCAACAACCATTAGGTTCATTAACACAAAATTCTGCTAGAGGAATGATGCCAATGAATACATCTGCTCATCCAGGTGCAGGCGCTCCATTTGTTAATGATTCAACCGATTCTGTAAATAATTCATTACCTCCACCACCTCCAATCAATAACAATCAGTATCCATCAAATATCAATAGTAACCCATTTGAAACACAAAATGATCGATTATTAGGTAGAGATTATAATACAAGTAAAGATTATTACTATGATAGCGAAGCTGGCGAAGAAGATGATCAAATCCCAATTGACGACGATTATCTGAAAAAATTCCATGGAGATTTGGAAAATAATACCGGTTATAAAAATAAGGTTGAAGTTGTTACAATGGATGGTGAAAGAAGAGCATGGGTATGGTTTGTTTGGTTATTAACATTTTGGATTCCAAGTCCATTTTTAAAATGGGTTTTGCGAATGAAAAGAAGAGAAGTTCGTTTTGCATGGAGAGAAAAATTAGTTATTTGTTTTATAATTTTATTAATTAATGGTGGGATTATTTTCTATATGATTTTCTTGGGTAAAATGATTTGTCCAGATTATGATAAAGTTTGGAATGCCAAAGAAATTCGAACACATCAAGGTGCAGATGATTTTTATGTTTCTATTCATGGTAAAGTTTATGATATTACAAAATTTTATAAACAACAACATTCTGATAATGGAGTTAAAACTACCTCTGATTCAATGATGCCATATGCTGGTTATGATTTGAGTGATTTTTTCATGCCTCCATTATATCAGGCATGTCCTGGTTTAGTTGATGATAAAACCATGAAACTGGATTACAATATGAGTAAAAGTGATATTAGTCAATTGGTTCAAGCTGATCATACTTCAGGTCCAGTTCAAAGTGATACAAGAACCAGATTACATGATACTTACTGGTATAGAGATCGGTTCCAACCAAAAATTAAACAATATTATAAAGGTCAAGTTGTTGAAACTAAAGAGGATATCAAGAAAAAGGCAAAAGATGATCCAAACCTAATGTGGGCTATTATCAATGATAAAGTTTATGATATTAGTAATTATTTGTATACTGTTAATGAAAAAGATCCAAATGAAAATGAAGCATTAAAGAAATGGCATTTTTTGGATTCTAAAGTTTTGGAAATGTTTCAAAATAATCAGGGTGGTGATATTACAGATGAATTTAATAGTGCTAAAATTGATAGTACCACTAGAGCAAATACTTTGGAATGTTTGGATAATATGTTTCATTATGGTGGTGTAGATTTTAGAAAATCTGCCAAATGTCAAACTGCAAATTATATTTTATTAGCTATTGCTGGTGTTTTGACATTTGTTACAGTTGTTAAATTTGTTGCGTCTTTAAAATTTGGTGGTAAAAAGACCCCATCTCCTCAAGATAAGTTTGTTGTTTGTCAAATTCCTGCTTATACAGAAAGTGAAGATGCATTAAGATTAGCAATTGATTCTTTAACTTCATTAAAATATGAAAACTCGAGAAAATTGTTGTTTATTATTTGTGATGGTATGATTGTTGGTGAAGGTAATGATAGACCAACTCCAAGAATTGTGTTGGATTTATTTGGTGTCGATGAAAAAATTGATCCACCTGCTAGATCATATTTTGCTGTTGGTGAAGGTGCACAACGATTAAATTATGGTAAAGTTTATAGTGGGTTGTATGAATTTGAAGGTAATGTTGTTCCATATATGGTTGTTGTTAAAGTTGGTAGACCAACAGAAACTAGAAGACCAGGTAATCGAGGTAAACGAGATTCACAAATTTTGTTAATGAATTTTTTTAATAAAGTTCATTATCAAACTCCAATGACTCCAATAGAATTGGAAATTTTCCACCAAATGAATAATGTTATTGGTGTGGATCCTGAATTATATGAATACATTATGATGGTTGATGCTGATACTTCTGTTGATGATGATTCTTTAACTAGGTTGGTTGCACAATGTTCCAATGATGCTAGAGTTGCAGGTACTTGTGGTGAAACTGGTTTACAAAATGAAGAAAAATCTTGGGCTACAATGATACAAGTTTATGAATATTTTATTTCACATCATTTGACGAAAGCATTTGAATCATTATTTGGGACAGTTACCTGTTTACCAGGTTGTTTCTCCTTATATAGAATGAGAACTGCCAAAAAATGTAAACCATTGATTATTTCTAATGAAATTATTAGAGAATATTCTGTTTGTAATGTTGATACATTACATAAAAAGAATTTGTTCAGTTTGGGTGAAGATCGATATTTAACTACATTAATTACCAAATATTTCCCAAAAATGAAATTAACATTTGTTGCTGATGCTCATGCCCATACTGCAGCCCCAGAAGAATTTTCGGTTTTATTATCTCAAAGACGTCGATGGATTAATTCTACAGTTCATAATTTGGTTGAATTATTAAGAATTAATGATATGTGTGGGTTTTGCTGTTTTGGTATGAGAGGTGTTGTCTTTATTGACTTGGCAGGTACTATGATGTTACCATCTGTTGTTGTTTATTTGGCTTATTTAATTTATATTATTGCAAGTCATACTGGGCCATTACCATTGATTTCTATTATTTTAATTGGTTCAGTTTATGGTTTACAAATGTTAGTTTTCATTTTAAAGAGACAATGGCAACATATTGGTTGGATGATTATTTATTTGGCAGCATATCCAATTCATTCATTTTTATTACCAATTTACTCTTTCTGGAATATGGATAATTTCTCATGGGGTAATACTCGTGTTGTTGTTGGTGAAAAGAATGGTAAGCAGGTTGTATCTGTTGAAGATGAAGGATTTGATCCATCTGCTGTTGAATTGGAAACTTGGAAAGCATATGCAGTTCGAAATGGTCTGAAAGGTGCTGAAAGACCAATTGTATTTGATGATAGGAAAGGTCGATTATTCAATCAAGCATATGGGGATGGTGATGATGAATACGGATATGATATGCAAGAATTAGAACCAGTTGATAGAAGACAAACTATTTATGATATTGAGCAACAATCTAAAATGATGGGTGGTAATGCATCAATTTATAGCTCTACCACTAGACCAATGAGTACGTTTAGTGATCTAAGATCATCGCATCCAAGACAATCACAATTTGGTGTTTTCCCTAATGGCCAACCTTCAACTCGTGCTCCTTCTACAAGATTTAGTACAATGGGCGGAGGACTAGGTGCACAATCTATGATGATTGATGATGCAGCTTCCCGAGCTCCAGATATTTATGATGAACATCGAGATCATCAAATTAGTGAAAGTATTCGACAAGTTTTGGAAACTGCTGATTTGGATAATATGACAAAGAGACAGTTGAGGGAAAAAGTTGAAGATATGTTGGGTGTTACATTCCAAGGTGAAAAGATTCTACAAGTTGATAAATTAATTGATGATGAATTGGAACGATTGGAAGATGATATGGATGTTGATGATTTGGATGATTTAGATAAAAAATCACCTCCACTTCCATTAAACCATGATGATGCACATGAATTGAAGTAATAATAATAATAAGTTTTCTTAGAAATTTTTGTTTAGTTTTTGTTTGTTTTTTTTAAATATTATTAATTTATTATGACTATTTTTTAGTTTATTTTTTGTCCATTTCTAATATCTAGACTTAGTAGATGTAGCTTATTAAACAATTTCTTTAATTATTGAGAAGTTTCACTATTATAAATATATAATTATCAATTAAAACTCAAACTATTAAAAACACTATAGAATAGGAAGTACTTTACTTTCATGCTGAAAATTACCAAAACTTATTAACCTGGGTTAAAAAACTTTATACAAAACACGTTCAAATAAACTAGTAGAATAATAGCAGTTATGCATACCTTCATTATCATCACATATCTTCCAATTAGTTGGTTTATTAATAGGTAAATCAACTAATAACGTCTTTGTAACATTTTTAAAATATAAAGTATCAACCGGGAGTTGTTTGAATGCATGTTTATCAACAATTTGTAATAACTCAAATTTCCATTCATCATTGATTGGTAAAGGTTCATCAATTGCATATGGGTTACCATTACCAGAATCAATAAGTGAAGGATTTAAAATAGTATCATCAGAGTTCGATTCATGTTGAATCATTACCCAAACATTGTTAATTTTTATTGATTGTAATTGAAACAGTAAAATAGATAATGGGATAGTAAAATGAGTAATATAAATAGAATCTAACTTTAATCCACTTAATAATGCGACATATTCATTAGATGTAAAAGTTGAGCTATAATAATAAGCTAGATGTAAAATTTTCAATTCGGGAAATAAAGTTGATAATGGAATTGTAGAATATAATTGACCACTTAATGCTAAAGTTTTAATATTTGATGAGAAAAAACAATCTAAAGATTGTGGTAAAGAATTTAAAATTAAAGAATGAACAGAATCTGGAATCCAAGATTTATTAGTTGAAGAAGAAGAAGAGATTAAAACACTAATATTTTCAAATTTCATGATTTTTAAGTTAAAACAATTTTTTAATAAATTTATTAATAGCCCATTATCAACTAAATCGGCTTGACCTTTAAAATCCAATCTTTCTAATGCTGGTGGTAATGATGAGCACCCACACATATCATCCAAAACTTTATGAATATTATTGGTAATATTATTATTATTATTTGATGAAATTTGACAACTTAATGATAAATATTTTAAGCTGGAATTATGGGTAAAATTTGGTGAAATATTTGGTCTTGAATGATTATTATTTTTCCAATTTGCATTCATTTTTAAAATTTTAATAACAAATTTATCATCAAATTTATTCATTAAATGTTGAATACAGTTATTTTTAACAATAATATTTTTTGGTTTTTTAAACTGTGGTGGAATATTAATATCAATCATTAATTTTTTCAAATGAATACAATGAGTTGGAATAATATTTAATAGAAACCAACTAATTAAAAAATGTGGATGTTTTTCAACTCTTAATACATCATCTAAATTTTTAATTTCATAATTATTATTATCATTTTCGGTATACATTGGCATTACAATTGACAAATTTTCAATGCATGCAAATTTAGCAGCCCAAGTTAAAACATTTGATGAAGGGTTAACAATATTTTGACAAATTTCAAAAAAATTGTGATGATTTATAATTATTCTTCTTGGAGGTGATTCCATTGGGTAATCAAAAGTCAATTGATTGAATGGTTTATAATAATATTCATTTGATGGTAATGGAATTTGATAACTTCCTGATGAATATGTAGCAGATGTTGAGGGGTATAGATTTTGAAAATCAATTAAGATATTTGACCATTGAGTATGGTTTAAAAGGGTATAAAAAGATCTGCATGTTGAATGAAATGCAATAGTAGAATCATTATCAAGCTGTTGGATAATTTGAATTAATAATTCAAATGGTAACGAGGATAACATTTTCTAAGTGATAAAATTGGAGAATTTTCATCAAGAAATGAAAAAAATTTTGAAGGTATAAGATTTGGTATTTATATTTTAAGTATAATTAGACGCTGAGTTGTAAGTATCCTACCATTTAATGTTAAAATAATTTATGAAAAAATGCGCGACTTCAAATTCGCGACTTTTCTCGTGTAATTCTTTCAAATTCTGTAAATTTGGCGCTAAATGATTGTTTGGTTAGCATAGAAATAAGCCGAAATATAACTTTGAGCATTTTCAAAGTCCACGCTATATTCTTGTATTATTTTTAGTACAACTAAATTATCGAACCATATTAGTAGATGTAATATCAACACCATCAATGGAGGTAGTAACGCTTGATAAATTTTCAAATCCAGCTTTTGTATAAAACTTTAACGATTCATCACTAGTAGCCCATAAATTAATAACTTTATCATCATAAAATCTTGAGCAATAATCCATCAATTGAGTTGCAACACCTTGACGCTGAAATTTCTTATCGATAGCAAACATCATGCAATATGCTACTCCACATTTACCCAATTTGTTGTACTGCAACGGTAAATGTAGTTTAGAATGTTCATAACTATACTTATACATTCGTGGATTATACATTGGATGCATATCATTCAATCTTAATGCTTTATCCCACCAATTATAATACCAAATCTTTGTGTTTAACCCGAATTGTTCCAATTTTGAATACTGCTTTCCAATTGAATTATTAACTTTCCATAATGACATTCCAACAGGATTATAATATTCATCTAATGCTATATGTAAATGACATGATGTATTTGAAACAGCCTCTTCACCACTTTGAACTAATATGAAATGTGTCAAACTACGAATACTTTTATGTGCTGGCGTTTGATCGTTATACATTAAATGGCCAAATTTTGTGCCAATAAACGCGTTATATTGTAAAGTGGCATATTTCCATGCATTGTTGTAAGTTAAATTGTTTAAATTAACCTTTACTGTGTTTATTCTCATTATCATTATCTGTATCTATCTGTATGGTTCCGCTTTGGAATCAACAGTTATACCATCAACTTGAACCTTTTAATTATTGATATTTTATATGGGCGACACGAATTGTTTGGAATATTGATATAATGAGAGGCTAGGTTTAAATGCAATCTTGATAATTTAGGTAGAAGTAGAAACGCGCTATACTATAGCTTATCAACATGAGTTTTACCAATAGATATCGACATTGAGATCCTATCACGATGCTTTGAAATTTGGGATCAAAAAAAAAAAAAAAGTTGAAATTATGGATGTAAATCACAATGAGGCTTTTATTTCAACACAGCTTTCCTATTTGAGGTTTATCAGATCTAGATCTAGAAATCGTTTAGTGACGCTACATATATGGGGTGTTGTTAGCTTTTTAGTGGGAATTTTATAGTCCATTAAGTTTAAGGTGGGCGGAGTAAACAAAAAAACTGTGTGAGTTCGATCCGAAGGTGTAGAGATAATTTTATGCACTGTTAAGAGCAAGCGCGTGCACACGCTAATTGTGGTTTTTTTTTTTCTTGCGATGAAAAATTTTTTAAACGAGGAATACGCACGAGAATTTAATCAGATCTTTCAAGCCGTAGTAAATATTTACTCCTTAATTTTAATCAATATATGAGAATTAATGAAAACACGTAAAATTCTAAAATTGTGAACGAACAATACGATAAAAAAAGTGGCGTGATGAGTTAAGCATGGATACCCCAGCTATTATTAATCGATGAGCATTTGGAATCCTTCTCACAATTAATGGAACTTTGATCAAAATTGTTCAAACGTAGAAGCCTCTACCATGAGTCGTAATTAATTGTCGTTCATGATTAAACCCGTTATCTTAAAGTTCTAGACTCTCTGGAGTAGAAACATCTTTACAACGGGTCTAGTATTATAAAACTATATAAAGATCAAACGGTCCACTTTTCTTTCTTAAAACATCAAACTATCTATTCCAACTCTTATTTTTTCAAATTTTTCATATTTAACTATCCGACTAAACCCGCCTTACATTTTGAAAAATCCCATTTTAACTATCACTAACATTCAAATATTCGGAGCTGTGAAAAAATTTATATAAAACCAGCCCGAGTTCCCCGCGACAACAAAATTTTTTAAATAAAGAATAATTTCTCTCCCCTGATTAATTTTTTTTCAACTTTTTTATCTATCAACTTTATTTACTGCAAAGATAAGTTGAACAATAACTATTCAATACCCATAGAAAAAATACATCAGCAATGGATTTAGTCCTTGAAGCTTGTGATAGTTATTTATTGGACAGGGCATATGCCTTTGTTTTACCAAAACAACCTACAATTAACAATACTTTAACAGCTCCATACCCAGATTATACACTATTCCCAGCAGGTGAATATTTCGATAAATCATTATTAGCAAGAGATGATATTATTCGACAATCGGTGTCATTATTTGTTATAGCAGTATTTTTTGCATTAGTAGTTTACTTTGGTACCGGTATTTTAAGTTATGCATTTATTTATGATAAGAGAAATTTCAAGCATCCAAAAATGTTAAAGAATCAAATGAGTCTGGAAATTAAGCAAGCATGTACATCAATTCCTATTATGACTTTATTAACAGTTCCATGGTTCGTTGCAGAAGTTCGAGGTCATTCAGCATTATATTGGGATGTTAAAGATTATTCAATGTGGTATCTAGTATTACAATTCCCATTATATATCATGTTTACTGATATGTGTATTTATTTTATTCACAGATGGTTACATTGGCCAGGTGTTTATAAAACATTACACAAACCACATCATAAATGGATTGTTCCAACTCCTTTTGCAAGTTTTGCTTTCCACCCAGTTGATGGTTATTTACAATCAGTTCCATATCATGTTTTCCCATTTATTTTCCCATTACACAAATTCAGTTATTTGGTTTTATTCGCCTTTGTTACTATTTGGACTGTTATGATTCATGATGGTGAATATATGGCAAATAATCCAGTTATTAATGGTAGTGCATGTCATACTATTCATCATCTATATTTTAATTATAATTATGGTCAGTATACTACATTGTGGGATCGATTAGGTGGTAGTCATAGAGTTCCAGATAAGGAATTGTTTGATAAAAATACTAAAATGGATCAAAGAACCTGGAAAAAACAATCCAAACAAATGGAAGAAATTGCTGCCGTTGTTGAAGATGGTCATGATGATCGAGTATATGTTCAAGAAGGTGAGGAAAAGAAAACTAAATAGTTCTCTTAACACTGGTCTGAAAAACAAAACAACTATTTAATATTTTTATGTACTTTTAGGGAATCACTCTTTTAATAATAATTAATTCATTTAATATTCAGTATATTTTGGTCTCTGTAGTATTGGTATCAGAACGAAAGTCTGCTTAGTCTAAAGCTATATATATTAGATAAGATAAGAGTTTCTCCTACTATTGAAACTTCTTCACTAGGATGAAAGGTGGTGCGGCTTTTTATGACTACGATAATCGCTGAAAGCTTATCTTCTAGCAAGGCTAGCTAGTCAAGGATGCTGTAGAATTTGAGATGAACTTTCTCTCGGTTGGTATATTGGTATATTGCGGTTACAATAATTGATGCTAAGTTCTGGACTTTATTTCAGTTGTTTAAATGACATTCAGGCCAAGCTCTATTTCTATATAGTATGCATGACACTAATTCTTTGCAATCATATTTTTACTTAAAATATTATAATATACTTTTTGGCCAGGTAGGTAAAGTTTTTAATCATCTTACAAAATTTACTATAGAGTAGGAGTAGACATGTACTAAACTTACTCAACATTGGGATTTGTACAAAGTATTAGTAAGGACTCATTATAAAAAGACCATAGAAATTTACTTCAATGATTCATAAACTGTATTTAACTACATGTATTTTCAAAAAATTAACCAGTGTTTAGACGATGTTCAAGGACCACACTTTCATGAAGATAAAGCTTTTACTGTAAATAAAAAAAATAGACTACGAGTTGTTGAATTTTATTCAACCCAGGTAGAATTTGCTATCCGATGGTTTCTATGACAAAACATGTCTTACGAAAAAGTCTAAGAATTCGTAATAAAATTTCTTCTCCCGTGAAAATAAATTCGGAGCCCAAGGAAAACCACTGTAGAAACTACTGTAGTGAAATTTCTTCAGCGCGGAGGTGGCTTACACGGCTTAAGCAAAGAAAGCTAATATGCATCTATGGCATCATCGCCAGCCAAACAAAACAAGCAACAGAAATCGATTTCTGGAACTTCTTGTGCGAATATATATATTTGTGGTACTTTTTTTTTTTTTTTTTTCTTTCAATTTATCCTTTTTGACAGTCACATTTAGCGGAAAAAAAATGAACTTTTTAGTTAAACGAGCGTTAAATCAATCTACACGAACTAACATTGCACGATCATTCGTTCGATTCAACAGTTCATTTAGTGCTGAAAAACAACCAAGAATTAGAATTGGTTCAACTGCACCAAATTTCAAAGCTGTTACTACTCAAGGTGAAATTGATTTCCACAACTTTATTGGTGATTCATGGACAATTTTATTCTCACATCCAGCTGATTTCACTCCAGTTTGTACCACAGAATTAGGTGCATTTGCAGCATTAAAAGATGAATTTGAAAAACGTAATACTAAATTAATCGGTTTAAGTTCAGATCCAATTGGTTCACATGAAGAATGGGTTAAAGATATCGAAGAAGTTGCAACTAATGGTAAAAAATTTGATTTCCCAATTATTGCAGATGCTGACCGAAATGTTGCTTATTTATATGATATGGTTGATGAAGAAGGTTTCAAAAATCTAGCTAAAGGTCCAATTTTTACTATTCGAAATGTTTTTGTTATTGACCCATCTAAAAAAGTTAGATTATTTATGGTTTATCCAGCTTCAACTGGTAGAAACACCTCAGAAGTTTTACGAGTTTTGGATGCTTTGCAATTGGCTGATAAATCAGGTATTGCAACTGCTGTTGATTGGCAAAAGGGTCAAGATGTTATTGTTCCACCAAGTGTCTCAACTGAAGATGCTCAAAAGAAATTTGGTGATGTTCGTGAAGTTAAAAAATATTTGCGATATGTTAAGGATCCATCATCTAACTAAGTAATTTATTAATATCAATTCAAGTACTCGATTCTAAGGAGCGCGTAGCATCAATGAGTTTTAAATTTCATAAAACAATACTATACATTGAGCATTGAACAATGAGGTAAAAACTTCGTTCAAAGAAATATTAAAGATCTTAATAATCCGAGCCATAAATTATATTCTAGCAAAACCAAATAATTACAAACTAAACCCAGATATCAAACATTAAAGGCAATCCATCAAAAACATAACAAAAACCTAAACAACCCATGCTTGAACATCATAAATTTTAAGCAGTTGACTTTAAACAGCTCATCTTGTTCATGGTTTACTAGCTTATTATCTTGCACTGCTACCTGCTGCGCTAGCTGCTATAGAACTTTGTCTTCTTTGCTGTTCATCTGGAGGGTGATTTGGTAATCTTTGAGGAGGAGAGAAATTACCTTGAGATCTTGATGGAGTTGGTACAACTACTGAGCTTCTTCGTTCAGGTTTTGGTTCAGTGGCTTTATTGACATTTAAACAACTTAAACAGCCACCCATTTTTAACTATTATATATATATTCTAATGGTGGTATCACTGATAAATGATTGATTTTAATGGTTCACCGTTTATCTAGTATTTTTAGTAGCTTTTGTTAATTAGCGAGTAGTGTTTATTGTATTAGCAGCGTCTAATTTAAATTGTAAATTGTGAGAAAGAAGAAAGTAAATATAAGGAAATATATTTGTGTATATTTATACAACTAGTTAGGATAATTTATTTCTTAGCATTTAGAAAATTATCATAAGCGCGTTTAAAAATCAGACCAGCTGTAAATTTAAAATGCGATTGATTATCAGTATTTCATATAAGTTTAAATACTGTCTATGTATTATCAAGACCTTCTCCAGCACTAAATATCTCAAATATATATATAGACCCATATGAATGATCTTGATTTTTGAGGGTTTTAATTATTATATATATTCTTATAAAAACTAAAATTCAGGTTATATAATGTGACGAAGTCTTAGTTTTGCTCTCGTGGGTTAATTGTATACATGACAATTTTCTCTATTATCAAATGTCGCATGCAATGTATAGTACGATAAGATAATATATTAACTTGTTGCTCAAAACCTCTAAGCTAATTGATAGATTAATAGCTAGCCAGATTCAAAAGAGTAGCCTAGGCTTGACAAATGTTAATTAAATTTGTATACACTACTTAAAACATATCATGATGTTATTTCACAAAATACATCGAATAAGTACAAAGTGACCTATATATATATATCCGATTTTTTTAGCATTTAGGCCAATATATATATATATATATAGCAATATTGATCACAGCACACAGACTATAAATAAAAAATATCGTCAAGGCCGTTATACAGAACGATGTTCAATATATAATATTAATATTGTTTATCTACAATTAAATGCTAAAAAGTTTATTTTATTCTTTCTTAGGTGTCTGAATTGATGAATGCATGGTATTGAGTTATGAAGCAATTGATGCTATAGATGTACTTTTGTTATAATAGATCCTGTCATATATCTTGAAGTATAAAGTAATTGGCACCGTCGAACGCTGCAGAATGAAGCAATGAAAATTATGTGAGACACCAACGTTGTAAATGCTAAAAGACTCAATTGAAAGTTCGATTGAGCTTATAAACCGATTCTGCTGTAGGCTATATATATTAGCATTATATAAATATAGATAAATCGGCCAGGTATTTACAATAACCATGATCGACTGGCTAGAAATACTTCTACTTACAGCATTATCAGTAGGATACGTTACACATCAAGTAAAGCTTTCCATATCATTAATCTCTCGTGATTTTAACACTTAATCACTTATTTGAGACTTGAACCTTATAACGTGAATAAACCATTCGCGCTTGTTTCTATACCAATATTCGTTGTCTCGATATATACTATGATGTTATATACTTGGATCATTTAGTCATTCCAGCTAGCTGCTGGGGAAATAAACTCCTCAATTAATATCATGCAATAGCACATGGCCTATTTTTTACTATTGATAGGTCTATCATCTTTCGATTTAGTTAAATTTAAGTCATATCCGGATGTATACTTGCCTCCCCCAGATTTTTTTGCTTTAAACGCGAAACTTTCGCGTTCAATTTGATCAAGAAACTTAACAGCAGAGAGACGCTCCGTTTCAAGCATTTTGAACTATTATTGAGGCTATTTTATAACAGAATGATAAGAACCAGTAAGCTATACAATCTTAACTCCCATTGATTGATTAGTATTGAATCAGTTCTGCAGCAGCCATGGCTAGTTATGTTAGTAAAAGACTGAGCTGCCATGGGCCGATTGTATCTGAGATACTTGTTATACAAAATAACACCACTCACTTAAAAGCTTAAATGTTGAACGGTTCTGAAATCATATATATATACATAGTAGATTCAGTATCAGTTTTATTATAGCTTCTTTATTTAAAGCAATACATACAATTGTTAACCGTATATATACAATACGGTATGGCTTAAGAAAGGGTGTCAAAATTTGTCTTGCACCAAGGTTAAGCCACTTTGTTATACGCGAGACATGATCAAGGTACCCTTTTGTCTCAAAATTTCATGGATATCCAAGTAATACTTCGAGCTATCCTATTACCTTGCCCTTTCAATTCGAATACTGCAGCAATCATTTCAAATCAGGGTACATCATTTTGATGAAATACGTTTCAACAATCAAAAGAGTATCAAAGTGCCCATAGGCAAGTACTTCAACTTTTTGAAACACGAATACTAATATGCATCTGGGAAAGTCAAAGCATCATCCATCGGTCGGTACAAATCATTACCATCCTGGAATTGAACATAAGAAAAAAAAATATGGGGCACAACTAGTACTGGCTAATTTTTTTATAATACCTGTTATATTTGTCTAATAGGAAAATAGAATCTAACTATCAATAATGTATTGTACATTAGTTTGAGCTGTTGTTATAACATTTTCTTTTCCGGTGATATAAAAACTTTATGAATCGAGTTTACAATGTTTTGGATAGATTTCACAGGATCCTCAGAGAACTGCCGTGTTCAATGTTTAGCAGCTTGAATGGGGTTTAATCCCATATAAGAACACTTGATAACATATGGAAATAAAAAAGGATCAATATATATGTCCGAAATTTGCGACTCTATATCAGACTTCTACGGCTGATCTGGTTGTCTATATCCATATATCCTATATATCCAGATATATATATCTATGGGCCTAGGATGTAAGAAGCGCTGCAATGGTAATTAATAACTTAAGGTATCAATATATATGATCATCACCCTATAGTACCAGACTAAATAATGGATCGCGATGATCAGTATCGATCAGCTATTTTCAGCCTTACAAACATAAATAAATTAAGGGCTTAGAATCTAAAGCTATCCGCTTTATTTTCCTATTGTAAGAGCTGTCAATGATATCCCTAAAAATATTTATGAGTACACCATAGCTTACGTTTAAATTTACCTCACTATATAAATAGCATTTTTCCCCTAATATTTTCTCATTTTCATTAAAAAAAATTATCTTGTCACTCAAGAATATAATATGGCTAAAATTGAACGATCATCTCACTGGGAGCTAAATAAAGATACTGGCGATTATGAACGTAAATTAACGTTAATCGAAGGCTTTAGTGGTGTTAATTTTGATATTAATGGCTCAAGTTATATCACATCATTTGTAGACGCAAAGTTTAAAGATACTGATCCCAATGTTATTCAAAGAAAGTTAAGAAATGCATTTTTAACCATCACTATTGAAAATCCATGGGTTAATTTGACTCAGATTACAAGTCATATAGCTAATCCAAATGATCCAAAAATAGCTGTTACACCAATTGATACAGAGGAGAAATTGGAATTATGGGAAGAAAAAAGTTTTAAAATCAATAATGAAGTTAGCAATGCAGCAGATTTAGTTTCAATTAAAGAGAGGATGAGCTATTTGTCATTAATCTGGCTAACGAAATCCAATCAATTAGCAATTCAAATGCATCATGCAATGACTGATAGCTTGGGTGCATCCATTTTCTTTGATAAATTATTAGAATTATATGATCAAAATGTTCAGAGACCAAAAGCAAAGTTTGATCCGAAATTGTTAGAGTCAAGAAGATGTACATTTAATTTGATGGGAGCAGATTATCCTGAATACAAAGAAGTTGATGAACTGCCACAAGATAAGATTCTTTGGAAAGAGCTTCAAAGAATAGAAAAAGGACTAAGAAATTCATGTTCAATTCCAGTTATTTGTCAAGATCCAATGGCTGGTTATTTTGGCTCTACAAGTTTCATCCCTTTATATTATACTAAAGAACAAACCGATCATGTTATTAAAAAGGCAAAAAGTTATGGTATTACTGTTGGATCATTAATCTGGGCCGTAATGGCAGCTGCATTTAAAGATCAAAAAGGTAAAATATTGAATGGTTTAAATACTTATAATATGAGACCCAATCTGGCAGCGATTAAAACAGAACCAAATTTAAAGGCATCTAAAGAACCATTGGGGCTACATTTAATGGCTACAATTGCATCAGTTCCATGTTCAGATTTAGATGAATCTATTAAGTATATGAAACAGTTTTTCAAAGATTATACTCCTTATATCAAACAAGAGCATGGTACAGATGAAGATAGAGAAATTTTAAAAAGTTATTGCGGGGGCTGGAGTGCATTCAACTATAATATGGATAAGGCTGCACCATACCTTGGGGAAGCACTTATTATGGCTGGTAGCATGGTTGGAAAATTGGATGGTTACTTAAGGACTGAATATCCTAATGACTCTGTTAGTATCAGCACTTTCCATGTAACCACATCGATATCTTCACCAGGTATCCATAATCTATGGAATACTTTAGGTGGAAAATTATCTGGTAGTTTTGGATACTGTGATGTTTATCATAATTATGATGATATTAAAGCATATACTGAAGAGGTTAATAGAATTTTATTAGAGTAAGTAGTCTTATTACTTGCAGTGTCCACGAAATGTATATGTACACTTCTAACTAACATAGTATAGCATCTCCCATCATGTGCCAATAATTACCTTGATGATTTATATATTCACCAGCCACAAACCTTATAACTGTCAACATATAGAATAATGGTAAGCCACTGTAGCAGTAGCTATCTTGGTGCTTGGACTTAAGCTGAGAAAGCCGAGAGCCGAATAAGCATCTTGATAATCAAACTTTATAGCCAAAACTGTACCTGATCTTGAGATACAAACATATATACCCATTCTAACAAAACTTTGTGTTAATTATAAATAATCCGTACTTAAAATTTTATTTGAATGCGCATATTCTGTACATGGCTTTATGCATTTCTTTCATTTCGGATACTGATGTATTGTAACCTATAATATCAGTCGTGCTACTCTACAGTAATCATTTGTGCTAGTGAATTGAATTTAGAATACTACCTTCCTTATAAAATCTCAGCCTAAAATTTCATTTTAGACTCATCCATGTTGATTGGATTTTGCGCGTTTCATCATTCAAATTCGACCACTTAAATTAATTGAATGCTGTAATAAAAACAAATGGATCGATCAATAAAATTTTTGTGGCTAGTAATTAAGTTTCAAATACAGCCGTATACATCTGTTGCCACAGAGAACTTGCTTAGACCATTTCAGCGCATGATCCTGGGACCGACCACTCGACTCCATGGTGCACTGTTACTGTATAGGACAATTTCGTCATCATGATATACATCCTCTAATTAATAATTAATACAAGGCCATCATCCACACACATATCCTTTTCAAGATTTTGAAATATTTTCTTTTTGGCTGCTTCAGCTGAATTATGGGACCTAGAATCTACAACTACTAGGTCTGGGTGATGATATCGTAACCGAATACTTGAAAATATCAAGCCGTTGAGTGGTTGGGGGGAGTCCATAACTAATATCCTGATTCAGTTACTGAAATTTTACACAACAAAGCTTGTGAAAATCTTTATGCTCCTATAGAACTTCTTTTTTCCCAATTATCTATACTAATTCTTAATGAAGCTTCCTAGTTTACTAATGATTCTACTTGAATTTAAAATTCCAATTTGGTTTAGTCTATCCAATATTAGTTAATTCTGCTATAATATCTTATGGTTTTATAATAGACGAGTAGTACTACTTGAATTATAAATGCAGTTGATTACGGTAATGTAATCACGGATGCTTATGACGATCAATGACTAAAATTTTAATTAATGAGCTTGAAGGTTTTCATTGGGGTGGTATCCCAGTTTGTGAATGGAAGTTGTTGTGTGCCATTAAGTATACGTAATAAGTATAACCATAGTCACGGACTTCTACACTCCATCATAAAGCATAAGAAATTTAATGGGTGCCAATCTATAGCTGTTAAACCGACCGGTAATATTGCGGATAGAAGGTTATATTGCAATGGATAATTTCATTATGATGAGCTCGACTGGTTTCCAATTTCATATTGTATACATGAATGCATGCATTTCGATGAATGTATGGGTATAAAAACTTTCTAAATAACTAGTAGGATATAGCCAACTCCTGATTCTCAAATATGCTCATCATCGAGAAAGTTGTTATATTACAATAGTCAACTAAATTCAAGAATATTACTTAATTGAATTTTATACATTGTAATAAATATATATTATAAAGGATCGATTCTGATTTCTTTTCTTTATAATATACTATAAAATATTATGCATTATTAGATATACAACGTACGTTTCATCTAATATATATATAGGCTAGTGTTATATAAACCGCAAAGGTAAGGGTTTATCCTAGGCTGTGATATTTTCCAAAAGGTGATCTTCAACCAATCTTCGCACTATCCTGCAATTCTCAAATAAACAGAGCAGTATTTTCACAAATCGTTGATTAATCTCTATACAATTTTTCCAAGTTTTAAATATCATATAAACATCCTGACTCTGTCTATTTAGCCTCTGCTAAAAATTCCAATTAAACGTTTTGTCTTAGTTCTCCAAAACTCGAGTAAAACAGATTTTTCAAATATAGAGAGATGTCTAATATGAACATCTATGATGATGCTTAGCACTTAAGATATCTTCTTCTCTATGCTTTAAGCATTTCCAAGAGATTCACCACTAAGCTTCAAGCATTTATCCAAACCATTAGACACAAAAAATCCTGCTCGACAGGGACACCTACAAAAATAAAAAAATAAAAAAAAAGGTCATCTGCGCACGCGCGGCTGGTATTTACAAGCCTACAAAACTGAATTTTTTTTCACTTTCATAAAATAAAAAGGTAAAAAGAAACGCTTTTTTTTTAAATTACATTACCGGATCTCTTACTGTCACCAAGCTTTAATAGTTTATTAGCGTATTAGTACTAATGGTGCTAAGGGAAAAAATTACAGAAGCACACCACCTTTTTTTTTTTTTTTTTTTTCCCTCTTGATGAGTTTTTGTCTTCACCTTAATAAATTCGATTATCATCAAGCTGGCTCTTTATTTTCTCTGGTTACTGGTATTAGAGGATTTGTGAACCTAAGAGTTTTTTCCAAGAGGGGTTATTATTGTACTATATCAGTTGTATACTAAAAAGAAATTACTATTATTATCACCAAATAAAGAATTGCAGTGAAATTTTTTCTATATGGTATCAGCATTTTGTATAATAAGCTTACTTTTATGAGGACAATCAAATTTTGTTAAAAACAACCTGAATGGTATCGATATATTAAAACAAGAATTTTTTTCGATAACTATAATATAATATTACCGGGACAGTTTATAATTTTTTTTTTTCACAAGAATTTTCCTATTTATTAATTTTACTAAATTTATTCACAAATTTATCAGTTTTGTTTCAATCATGTCGACGAATAATAATAATAATAATACTAATAATAATAATAATAATAGCAATAATAAACGTTCATACCCACAAACATTAATAAAAGATGAAATAGATACTCATTTAACGGATTCACATTCATCTCCAGAACAACATGCACATGGCGGAGGAGGAGGTTTCCGTACTCGACCTATTAGAAGTTGTACACACTGTCGACAACAAAAGATTAAATGTGATGCTGCAGAAACATTTCCAGAACCTTGTAAAAGATGTGCTAGAATGAAAAGGACCTGTAGAGTTGACCCATATTTTAAACCTCAAAAGGGCGGACAAGTGGCTAGTTTAAGAGATGATTTAACATCATTAAGAAAACAAGTGGAATATTTACAACATCGTGAAAGTTTATTGGCATCAGCAGTAGCCAAAACTAATCCAAATAGTTCACTATTAAGAGGCAGTACAACTCCAAGTGTGTCACCACCTCCACAACCAGCATCATCTTCAACTTCAACCAATAATAAACCCAAGAAACAAGCTAGAATATCAAGATCAGAAAGTTCAGATAATATGACTACGCTAGGTAATAAAAAGAAGAAAATGGCGCTATCATCAACAATTGCATCTACAAATGATAGTCATTATTCGGATGCTGGGAGTCCACCGAGTAGTTATGTTGTTGGTGAAGTTGAATTAACATCTGATAGAGCTGAGGAATTACATAAAAAATTCATGACTGATTTTTTACCATTTCTACCTATTATTCAATCAAATTCTGCAGCAGAATTATATAATCAAAGTGAATTATTGTTTTGGACAGTCTGTTTGACTGCTTCTTTGGGTGATACTGAACCGTCATTTTATAATTCTTTGAGTGATATTATCAAACAATTAGCAATTGAAACTTGTTGGATTAGAACTCCAAGATCAACACATATTGTACAAGCACTGATTATATTGGGTAACTGGCCAATTCCAAATGAGAAAGTTCTGGATGATTGTTCTTATAGATTTTTAGGATTAGCAAAAAGTTTGGCTATGCAGTTGGGGTTACATCGAGGGAAATTTATTTATGAATTTTCAAGAACTCAAACATCATTACCAGATGCTGAAAAATGGAGAACTAGAACATGGTTGGCAATATTTTTCAGTGAACAGGTTTGGAGTGCCAATTTGGGGCTACCACCTACAATATCCGTGGATTATTTAATTGACCAAGGTACAATCGATGAATCATTACCAGCTGCATTTAAATCATTATTAAAACTGGCAGTTTTCCATTCTAAGATGGTTAATTTAATGGGAACATCAGTAAATCAACCAGATGGGTTATTAAACGGGAAAGACCGACCAAGTGCTTTAATGATTATGGATAGAGAATTAGAAAATATGAAGCTGTCATTAAGTATTAATGAATCATCTGTTGAAATTTATTATTTATATATTAAAATGATGATTTGTTGCTTTGCATTTTTACCTGGTGTATCAGAAGAAGATCAATCATCATATGTTTTGAAAGCATTCCAATCTGGTACTAGAGTTATTACATTAATGTCACAGTTGGCCGATAAAAGACAATTGGTAGAATATCCAATTTATATGCGACAAGCGGTATCTTTTGCAGCATTTATTTTATTTAGATTACATTTGTCACCGTTATTATTACCTCAACAAGTTGAAAGTGCAAGGCAATCGGTTGTTACTGTTCATCGAATGTTTAGAAATATGTTAACAGCTTGGAAAGATGTTGCTAATGATATTAGTAGAACAGCAAAAGTTTTGGAGAAACTAAATTTTGTAATTATAACTCATCCATATTTATTTACCCAAGCACCTAACATTATTACCAGAATGAGATCACATTTAACAGCATCAATGTTTTATGAATTGATTTGGGCAGTTCATGAAGCAAGAAGAAGAGGTACCGATTTTAGCAATACAACAACAGATGATAAAGAAGGTTCAAAAGATGATGAAAAGACTAATAGTGATTATGTTGTTGCTCAAGCATTGAAAGGTCCAAATACTAGTAATACAAATCATAGAGAAAATGTCCCACCATTACCATTTTATAATCAAATCACAAGGGATGATTTTGTTACTAATACTACTGTCACTCCTAATGGTACTACTGTTACTACATTGGTACCAACACATCCTAATGCTACATTAAATGCATTTACTCAAAGAGAAGATGCTAATGGATCAAGGGTCGCGGCTCCACCTATGGATTCTAATACCAATCCATATACAATTAATCAAAATAATAACTCTCAGCAATCACAACAATTGCATCTACAGCAGCAGCAACAACAACTAATACAACAGCAAATGTCACAACATACTCTGCCGAATCAACAGCATAATATGCAAATGCAACCACCAATAGCACATCCCCAACATCAGCAACAGCAACAGCATGTCCAGCCACAACAACAACAGCAACAGCATCACCAGTCGATGCAAAGGCAGAGACAACCAAGTGTAACATATGAACAATGGGATACTAATGGACAAAATATTAACATGTCTGCATTTTTAGATTCCACAGGGGCATCTAATGATCCATTGCATTTAGATACGTTGATGCAAGGTATAGATTGGATGAATGATAAAGGTGATGACTTTTTGGGTTGGATGGATGTGAATGTATCACCATTTTAGACTAATTTGTTAAAATAAATAATAAATTATAATAAATAATTACAAAAACAAATACTAAATACAAAACTTTTTAAACTTATCGTAATAAAAAACGAGACATAATTATTCCGAGCTTACTATTTCGATAAGTATTGTTCCAAGATATCATACAAATCTTCCAAAAACTGGTGTCCTGATCTATCAAACCGTTGCAACAAAGAATAAGTATACGCTACAACAGATATAACAAATGCACCTCTTCTAACGGGATCAGCTGGACTCATTGAATCATCTGTTGAATTTGGACTTAGAGTTGGGGCCAAAGATTTTGGCGGTGACTGTCGGATCATATCCAAATAAATCAATGCATTAGCTCGAGCATGATCTCTATTAATAATTAATTGTCTATTTTCTCGATCATGTTTTTCAACATATTCATCACAAGTAACATTAATATTGGTTCTTGTAGGGGTATCGTAACTCCATAAAGTTAAGCAGCTAATAAATGTACACCATGGTAATGAATCAGCTTGATGGATTAATAATTCCGTTGTAAAAACTCGTTGCAAGAAATGCATTGAATGCCATGTTGCCCATTTGGCATCTAAAGTTTCAACCCAATCCACCACATATCTTCTTGCCTTTAATTGATCAATTGTTAAATTGTTAACACTAGTGTTGTTTTTATTACTATCTTTATTATTAGGGTATAAATCACATCTTTTAATTTTTGAAAACCTTCGAATCATAAAAGTATCTTCATATAAAATAATCAACCCTAAATGATATAATCCCCAATTAGAACATAACATCAAAGTATTAGAATAATTATTCAGTTCAATAGTATTTGGTGTCAAATTATAAGGGAAAGCATTAGCAATAGTAATTTGTGATAAATCTTCATAAACAGTAGCAGAATTTGGTGATGAACCTTCACCAGTAATAATACGATTCAATTCAGGGGTATCCAATTTTCTTAAATGTCGATCAAAATAACCTTTCCAGCTTGTAATTGCAACTACCAATCTAGTTTTAAATTCTTGCATTCTTCGTTTAGATACAATACCCATGTCCAAAATACCTCTCCACTGCATTTCCCATGAAACACTTAATAAAGTATGTAGTAAAATATATCTACTATAGGGACTAAAACAAGCAAATGGATATTCACCTTGCGATTCATGATATGGAGTCATCAGTCTTCTAACACTGAATAATAGCATTGGCCAATTACCTTGAGTTGGAACTGGCGGTGCATCATCATCAAATGAACTACCCATCATTTCATCATCTTCACTATTTGAAGCTTTTTCTTTAGATTCTGCAGGTTCACCAACTAAGTTCTCTTGCTGTGATATAATTTCATCTAATTCTGGCGGTTCTCTTGGCTGAATATGTCTAGGTTGAACTCTATAAATTTGAATAAATGTCCCACTATTTGGAGCTTCCCAACATGCATCAGTACACGGTAATTCTAATTGAATTTCAAACGTTGATAACCCTAAAGTATGTTTGAAAAATACTGCTTGTTGAACATCACAAATATATGCAAAATAAGCAGTTCTTTTCTTAGTTTCAAATGCAATATACCTCGACCAAAATTCTTCAATATCTAATGTAGTGTAATTTTCAGGAATTTTAGGAATAGATAAACTTAAATTACCAGATAATTTTAATAATGCAATATGACTACCGTGAAATACTTGTGAACCTTTTGCCATCTCTTGCGACCCAAATGCTAAAACAAAATAATTAATTAATAATAATGATTGATGAATCCAAATTGGTGTTTCTTCACAAACTTCAGTACCAATAGCATCAACATTATCCAACATTGACAATAATAAAATTCTAATTTTTGGAAAGAGTTCACATGCCAATCCATATACTGTTGCTTCATTAGAATAAGCCATACCAACAATTGCCATACAGATTAATAATTCAGCTGGCGCATCCTTAGTTTTAAAAGTAGGTCGGTGAATAATTGGATATATTGGATCAAAATTACTCCAATATAATTCAATAAAATATGATAATTGTTCTATTGTAAAATTGTAGTTCTCAATAATATTTTTTGTTCTTCTTGATGCTAGTCGAATACTTAAATTAATAACTTCCAAAATTCTATTCAAAGTATCATCATCAATCCCAATATGTTCCAATCTAAACATTTTATTATGATAATGATTATTGATATGACTTGTTGATACTACTCTTTCATTGTATGTTCTACCAAAAACATGATGTTTAACTGCACTATTCTTATCGACAGGATCTCTTGTATAAACAGTTCTTGCGGCATTCATTAATGGCTCATTGTACTGAGTATTTTCATAACTAATTTGAGCTGCTAATTTTTGAGGTTCTTGTGTAGTGAACGATTGTAATAATCGAGCATTGACACCGATTCTACTTCCTAAGAAATCTGCTGATACAAACATACTATTACCACCACCAGTATTTGAAGCATTTTTTGGTGTTCCTTCTTTTGGTGTAGTACCTACACGTTGATGATAATAATTCAAAACTGAATTTGGATCTGGTTTAGGGGTATCAACTTCTGCTTCAACAGATTGTGCTAATGCTTGAATTGGTGTAAATGGTCTTACCGGTGGTGCCGGTATAGGAGTTGATGTAGATGCTGTGGCTAGAGGTGCTATTTGGGGATGTTGCAGGACAACTGGAGCGCGTGGTGTTGATTCTGATTGTAATTGAGATTCAGCTCGTGATAATCTTTGTGGTTGTTGCTGTATTGAAGGTTGAGATACAATTGGAGATTTGTTAGTATTATTAGCAGGTGGTTGTTGCATTTGTATTGATTGACTTGGCAATACAGGTGGTATACTACGATTGTTATATGAAGGTCTTTGTGGATGTGGGATATGTTGATTCTGAGTAGGAACCTGAGCACCAGTCATATCATATACCGGTTCAGTATTAGTCAAATAATTATAAGCATAACTTGCTCCTTTATTATCAGACCAAAAATCTTTACCAAATAACCATGCAAAATTTCCAGAAACATGATAATCAATATTTGAAGATGCTGCATTATTGGTATAATCTAGATTACCGAATTCATCGGGTAAACTGTTTGGAAAAGATGAAAATAAATAATTGTTAGTAGATGTGTCATTATTAGCATTAAATTGTCGTTCATTAGGTCCATTACCACTTGATGTTGGAATTGGCGGAATTGGTTGATTTTGTAGGTATTTAAATCCATTTGTATTATTAGTTTGTGATGCATTGTTAAAATTAGTATATGGAGTATTAAGATTGCTCATTCCTTTATTATTGCTTTTATTTTTAGAAAATGATGATTCTGATTGTTTACCACGATTACTTTGAGCTTTCTTTTCATTCAACTTCTTTTCTTGTTTCAGTTTTCTAAGCATAGCTTTTTCTTTCAACTTTTGTTGTTTTTGTTCTCGTTTTTGCCTTTTCTCATGGGATTTGGTATTCAAATGTTTCTCTAATAAGTCAGCTCTTGCAAAACTTTGTGGACATTCTTTACATTGAAATGGTAAAACATCCAAATCTATATTTAGTTAGTTCCTGTGTCTAATTATTTTGTATAAACTTACGATTTTGTGAATGTCTTAGCAAATAATCAGGTCGAGCATATGACTTCGAACACATTGTACATTGATACTTTTTTTGACCGTCATCTTTTTTGTTGTTATGCGATTTCGCTGCTGAAGTAGCTGATGCTGTAGATGTGGAAGATAAAGACATATCATCACTGTTAGTACTGCCGTTAGTGATTGTTTTTTTGTTTGTAGTATTGATATTGCCAGATAGGGGCGGTAGAGTAGGTTGCTGTACTTGTGAATTGTTACTGTTGCTTGTGTATAATGATCTGTTTTCGCCTTTTGCATCCATCTTATAGTAAATATTATTTAATTGAATTATTTATATTTCATTTGTAATATTATTGGTGCTGACCTATTGTTTATTGGAAATAAGTAGCTTGATGTATTGATAGTCAGGATATATTGATATATGAAAATTCTAGGTCTACCAGACCCTGTTGTAATTTTGCTTTGGCAGAAGCTTCTGAAATAAAATTAAAGGAACCAAAACTGGAACTTTTTCAAGGTATTTATACCACTGATTCGTTCAAGGATACAATAGTCTCTGATCACAGCTAAATAAATTAAACCAAATTCGAAGTTTATTTTAATAGAAAAAACAAAAAAAAAGCACTTGTAACGTTCTTTTTCTCGTTTCTTTGAATGCAGATTTATGGTATTAGCCACCTGCTTTTCTACTTTTTTTGGTCTAAGTCGCTGAATAATCAGTTAAAAGAGTGGGAAAGAGAAAAAAAAAAAAAAGTAAAAATATTATGGATTGCAGAAAAAATTAATGCCGGTTCTGGTATTTGCTTTATTGGTGTTTTTTTTTTTTTTTTGAGCTGCTTAAGCTGGTGTTAGCATAACTATATATTTTTGATGCGGGCTTGAACACTATTAATATGGGGTAATTTTTAAACTGCTTTGTCTGCATGAGATTGTAGCATAATATATATAATCTTACCAAATATCATGGTACTCGGTACTATAGTATAAAAACCTATTACACAGTGAGGATGATAAATCATCTAGGTCGGAGTTAGATGTTTTTCTGCATTATAAAAGAGTTTGCTTGGACAGTAAACTTACTTTGAATCAGTATGTGGCATTAAAATTAAAATTCACAGGTTGAAAACCTTAAGAATTCTCTGTAACTTGTAAATTCGTGTAATTAATTTTGTATTAATTGTTGACAACTTGAAGTCGATTAATTATAAAACATCTCTGTTAATCACAGAGGATTCTGTCATATTTACAATACCTGCATGGATTTCGGTAAAGTTTAATGGGCCCCAAAAAGCTCCAGTATTCTTTTATTATAAATATAAAGTGAATCTGTAGAGATTCAGGTGCTTAGTGGCTTTGGTTGTATCAATTTATTATCATTACTGCAAGAGCGGAATCGATCTTATCGTATTAACGCCTGCTATACAAAAGGTAAGAATCTACGACTATACATATGTATTTAGATTTATAGATAGCATATAAAGATCTTTTTAAGCCTTGTATTAAGCAAATTTTTCTATTCGTAGCAATCTTGGAACTACCACACAAGTACGTAAATATCTGATGCATGAACATATGTACCAATAGAAATCCTTCGTTTATAATTTCATAGTACATAATGTAAGCTCTTGATCAAAAGAATCAACGTTCATCCAATTAAGCAGTTAATCGCAGTGTAAAAATACTTTTATATCGCTTAAGTTGCTTGTGTGATGGGTGTGCATGGTGCTTAAAGGCATGCGCATTTTGATTTCTAGAATTCTTCGAAGGCACTATCGGATTTTATAATTTAAATTTTATGCATAATATCGTATATTGTTGTGATACTGATCTCCGGTTTACCATGGTAGTCCATGCTGCAGCTGTAAACTTGTAAATCACTCAACTTGAAGAACCAATGTAGCTCATACCGGTTGTTTATACTTTTGATACCTCTGATAAATGATCAATTGATGTCCAATATAAAGACTCTGAATATAAACTCAAGAAAATACAAGCCTAGCGTGAGTTACTGTACCTAAAATCTAAACACCAAAAAAGATACATGATATATCGGATATATAGGGTTTACTTAGATTCTGCAGTATTACGGTGAAAACCTGGACTACAGGTGTGAAGGTGGGGTGGTGTGCTTATATCAGATCTTGTAACTTCCGGGGAAAAGAGTCACAAAGAAGTTTCACTACTAGTTCTGGTAATAAACTAAACATGCACGGATAACGAGATTCTAATGGTACCAAAAAATGTGGAGAACCTTGCAACACGCTTAAATTTGATCAGCCACCAATTTGGATCAAAATAAAAAAAATTAATAATAACCGCTGTGAGGAGAGCTTAAATTACGCGTACTGCTGTAAGTATACCATGAATACAGTGGTAAATTAGACAGAGGATGAATGTCGGTATTTATAACTGGCAAAGATTCATTCGAGGTATTGCAGATAAGATTTAACTTACAATCCAGCAAGAGTGCTCGAGTTCTCGGATCTTGTACAATCTCTACTGCAGCATGGTACACTTGAAAAAAGAGCCGATGATCAATCAAACATCTCAGTTGGTGTTTAATAGTTCCTAAAGTTCCATAAAAAGATAAAAATGAAATCACTTCTATATATATATACCCATCTGATTAATCTTAAAGTGGTCCAATTGCACAGTCCCATAAGGTATCGGATCGTTCAATCCCTAGGTTGTGTAATTTGTGAGGCTGATAATTATAAGTAAACTAGATTGATCATCATGCCATCATGATGATCGAGTCCCATGAGAGCGGCTCAAGATCTATAATTAAGCTAAGTATCATCGCGATGATAAGAAAATTATGAATCTGATCAGTCCCTTATCAGAGACGAAACTCATCGCGATCTCAGCGTTGTTGGATACATTCAATTCATCTCATTTCAGTGAACAATGATCTATATATAGACTTGCAACCATGTACGTTTGATACATATCCAACTACTATAGATATAGACCAATTCTGGGTTTCGAAATTATCACATATATATGTATATATATTATAGCTGGTAGGATAAATATATCAAGAGCTGAACTTGATGGTTCAATATTTGAATCGCGGATAACAATATACCCGCATCTCTCTTCACGCTGTTCAATATTGATCATACTACTAAATTTTACGAGTGTGCAGGATTCTCGAGATCATGGAGTCAGTGTTTGGTCCTGACTATTGTTAACAGCCACATAGACAGCGACCTGACCCTATATATGCCAGAGAAACAGTTATAAGGTTGTATAAATACATTACGAGATAATCTAAGTAAACCTGAACAAGCATTGAACTATCAATCGATAGTCTAAACTTGCAATAAGGAGATCGATTCAGAGCTCGCTTGTTATAATCCAACTAGACTACAAAGCTAATTGACAAGATCCTAATTAATCGATGAAAAGAAAAGAGCACTTGTGCATAACATATTATGAAGAGCTTTGTATTGAACACCGGTTGAAGAAATCTTTACTAACCTGTAGCACAAACAGAGAAACTATCAATCTTTTAAAAAGCTTAAATTTTATAAAGGATGGTGTCTAACAATATATCGGGATTTAGTCTCTCCGATTGATATAAAAAATTATCCGGGTTGACCAAATATTTATTAATACCGTGTGCTTACTGTAGTTTCGGGTTTAGTAATTGGTACTTTCGTAACTTCAGTATATTCTTCTCATAAATAGTTCGACAGAATCGCTAATTAAGTGTTAGATAAGAATATGATATAGTAAAATAAAAAGTAATTAAATTAATAGCTGTCTGTGGTTTTCTAGAAAGACAGAATATATAAAAGAATACAAAGTATAAATAAAATACTAACTATCGCTAAAACTCCAACATAGCTCAGGTATAAACAATCGGACCCCATTGGAATGTGTAGAATTCTATTATCGAACGATTACAAAAATGCTATAAGCACACCATAATTAATACCAAGTACTTCTAACCTCGGTGATAATGAAAATTAGGAGATGGCAATAAACAATAAGACTAATATTGACCTCGATCTACCGTATTTGAGGTTTGTGCACGAAGAATGTTTGCTTGTTAAATTATTAAAATTCAGGGACACATAGCACAACATTTTGTGCCTTTCAATTAGCTATAGTGCTATCATAGGGAATTGAGGTATAAGAATTAACCATTGGGATACTGCAAGTCCGTATAATATAAGTTGGTATTCTATGCATCGATGTAAGTTTTATTGACATATCATCATGGGCATATCGATGGATATCAAATTAATTATTTAAATTGTGTTAATGATTTTAACGTGTGCGTGCCACGAGTTTCTGAGATATATACAGGTCGCAGTCATAAACCTCTAATTCTATACAATGTAGATCGTCTATTTATTAAAATTGCAAAGCTTCGTCAAGTTAGGTCAGTTATGTAATTCTACATATGCTCTGCAAAACTTAAGTTAAATATAAGATTGCTTCGGAATAATCTCCATTTCAGAAATTTAGAATATATATATAGTTGAAGTTAGTGACTTCAAAGTATAGAGGGACGAACTTCTAGATCTAGATCCATTTTTTTGTTTTTATTTTTGCCCGCTAGTTGCATGCTGAGGACATAAAATAATTACGGCTCAAATCAACACCGATTCTTGCATATGTAAAACTTGTATTCATAATAGATACGTTAGATCTAGAGAATGTTGTACAGTATAGATATTCCAAGAGGTATCCATAGCTATAGATTTTAATTTTAATTTTGAACCGCACGGCTGGATATCTTTACTGCCTCTAAATCCCCAACATGCATCACTTAATTATAGCTAATCGCGAACCCCATTTCGACTCCCACAGGGAATAAAATTAATTCAAATATAAGCGGTGAACTAAATCAACGTGATTGTTTTAATATTTAATATTTTTTTTTCACAACAACTTCCACGTTGTACCTAAATTTGATATTTTTTTAATTTTGACACACACCAACATAGATCATACCAATACTTAAAATTCAGGAACGCCTTTAAAATATCGAAATTATAATAACTAATAACAATCAATATAAAGAAGCATAATGACAGAACGCGAGCAAATTCTAGAGATCAAATTCGATAAAGCAGATTATGAGAATGTCCCAATTGAAAGACAATCAGTGATATTGTTTTCATTTTTATCAGAACTAACCGAATTGATTCGGCGGTTAGATCAGTCACCAGAATCTGATATTCAACAGCATGTATCTACCGAATTATTATCGATGTTGGACTTTTTAAGTAAACAGAAAGATCAACAAATGATTACAAAACCAATTCGACATTCAACAGGTAAATTATTTCAACTATTGTATACTAGTGAATCATCAAAAAATTTATATGAAGTTTCCAATACTTTACTCAATTATTTAACAAAAAGTGATAAATACACAGAATTGAAACAGTATGTAAAGTTTAATTAAGAAGAAAAACTAACGATCATATAGTATGGCGGTTGTATGCCTTGGTTTCATTAATGGAGCATGTGGGGAGAAAATAGTATCATTATCGCCAATGTCAGCCATATCATTTATTAAGCATTTGAAAAACTCAACAGTAAGTATAGTCTTGAAAGATTAAACTAACAACTCCTTTAGCATACTGGATATAAATATTCCATTTTATCAACATCAACACAACTTATCAACGCATCTGGTGATGCCTTTGAAGATTCATTATCAAAAGATTTTTGGAAAGCTGTCAGAACTTATGCGACTGATAAATCAGCAAAAATAGCATCTGAGGCATTTAATGTTTTGAACGCATTATCACAACAAAAGATTGTATTTAAAACCAGTTCTGATTTTGATACATTCAAATCATTATATTTAAAAGCATTAGAAAGTCCATTTTCATCAGTCAGAATTGCAGCAGCTAGATGCTTTGCGAGTGCAACATTGCAATTAACTAAATTATCAAAAACAATGGCAGAAATATCTCCATCAACCAAGAAACCAAAAGTTTCAGCCGATGATGATGAAGATGATAAACAAGTTACACTTACTAGATCAAATACTAAAAAGGTGAAATCTGTTTATTCAATTACATTTTCAGATGCTTGGAAGATTTTTAAGAATTGTTATACATCTTTATCTGGGACAACTAGAACTAGAACTGGTGTGACGCAAACTATTTGTTTCTTTTTATTAAGTTCAGATTTTAATGAAATTGAAAAAAGATATTGGGAAATTGCAAGTAGTTTGTTAAGTTTATGTAATAATCCAGTTGTTAAAGCGAATAATTACAAATCATTAAATACTAGAAAAAATGTTACATTTATTTTGAACAATGTTATTGGTAAACATATTCTTGGTGAATTGGGGAAATTAAATGTTATTAGTATATTAACAAATCAAGTTTTGAAGAATTATCCAACAGTTTTAAAAGATCAAGTTGAGCCATCTGGTGAAGAGTTAACTGCCACATGTACAATAGTTGAAGGATTGGTTAAAGATCTAGGGCCTGCATTTTCAACAACTGCATCAGAGTCATTGAAGCTATCTCTAGTTCAATTATTAGATCATCCAAATTTTGGAGTTAGAGTAGCCGTTTGTTCATGTCTAAAACAATTAGTTTTGGCTGTACCAAATCATATTATTCCATTACTGACAAGTTCATTAAATACTATTACTAAAGAACTACAATTAATATCAAAGAAACAGGGGAACAATAGTAGAGTTATAGGTCATGCATATTTAGCTGCTATTTTAGTCAGTTTAACAAACTCTAAACCAAGTTATAGTTCATTGGATTTGACTTCAAGAGTTTTAACTACTGCTACTAGCTTATTAAAAACTAACAATACAAATGCTGATGTTTTAGCAACTAACATTCAGGTAGCTTGGCTGTTAGTATCAGGATTAATGCCATTAGGCCCTAATTTTGTTAAAATTCATTTATCACAGTTATTATTATTATGGAAAGCTGCATTATATAAACCTGTTGGTAAAGATCAAAATCCGGCTGATAAAAGTTCTATTGAATTAAGTTATCATTTACATGTTCGACATTCAGCACTAAGCTCAATTGTATCATTTTTGGCTTATAATTCTAAGCTAGTTACAGCTGATGTTGCAAGACGAATTAGTGTTATGTTACAAAATACTAGTATGTTTTTGGATGCTATCCCAAGTAAAAAATTTCATGATGATGAACCACAGACACAATTAAATAATAGTTATACCCTACAAGATTATGATATAATGACAAGAAGAAGAGTGCTACAATGCTATTTATATTTATCACAACAACATGCCCATTCAAGTGAATCATTTCCGGCCAACTTATTAACTTCATGTCTATCAAGGTTCGCTGATCCAAACAAAGATTCAACAAAATTGAGTACTGCTATAGCAGCAAGCTCAGGTGCGATCGATTCATTATGGGAAGTAGCTGATAATAATGCTTATGGTGTTACAAGTAAAGTTAAAGGATTTGATTTGATTGAATTGTTTGATAAATCAACTAATAATAGTGATCAAGATGAAGACAAATCATTACATTGGTTATCTGAACCTGGTGATTGGAGTTATAAACTAGAAGAAATGATTAAACAACCTGTATTAACTTCAACTGAATTTGATGCAGATTCTACATTTTTTTTACAATGGGCACAGCCTGTACCAGCAGCTACTGCAGTTGTTGATTTATCTATTGAATTATTTACCAGTATGTTACCAAGTCAAACATCAAAAGTTCAAGAATCAATTTTAGATCAGTTGAGACAATATGTTAATACTGCAAAAAAGGCAGCTACTAGTAGTAATAGTAGTAATGCTTCTGCAGGTGTTAATAGTAGTAGAAAAGCCGCGGTATTAGTCAATTCTGCAGCTACAATATTTGGAGCTTTACAACGAGGTAATACATCTAATCATCGAGAATCATTGAAAAATAGTCGAACTTTAACAACAATGGTTGATATTGTTAAAAAATTATTAGTTGATACTGATCCATATGTTAGAAACTTAGCTGCTCAAAGTATGGGGATGTTATGTTCATTAGGTGGGTCAACTACTACAAGTGAACATATCAAATTTTTGATTGATGAAATTGTTGGTAATAGAGACCCAAATGCTAGAGGTGGTAGTTCAATTGCTTTGGGGTATATTTTGAAACATGTTGGTGGTATGTTTGCTGGATTACATTTAAAGACTGTATTAGGTATTTTAACTTCATTAGCTGGTGATCCACATCCAGTTGTTCATTTTTGGGCATTAGAAGCCATTTCAATTACTATTGCAAGTTCTGGATTAAGTTTTGCATCTTATACTGGATCAACAGTGTCAAGTTTATTAAAATTAATATTATTAGAAAGTCATGGAGATGAAAATACTTCAACCGTTTCAACTAATATGGATGTTGAATATCCAACTAATAGGATCATTAGTAGATGTATTAAAGGGCTAATTAATGTTTTTGGACCAGATTTAAGAGAAAATTCAAAGAGTAGAAACTATATTTTAAATTTGGTACAATATTTTGAATTATCAAGTGATGAAAAGATTGTTGTTGAATCCCACAAAAGTATTCAAGAATTGATTATTTTTTCTGCAGATACTGTCAATATTAAAGAATTCGGTAAAGCTGTTCATAGAAATGTTATGATTACTGATGAATATTCGTTATTAAGAAAAGCTGCAGTCGATGGATTATATCAATTAGTTCGAACTCAATCAACTGATAAAGTATTTAAAATTTGTGGTGAAGGTTTAAAAATTGATATTTGGTTAGCTTACGATAATTATACCAATTGTAAAGAAGTTAGAAGATTTATTGAATCTTGGTTAGAACAAACAGGTGAAAGAGAACCAATTGAATGGATTTATAAAATTCAAGCAGTTTTGATGAAAACTAGAAATACTTTTGATCCAAGAAATAGAAAAGAAATTAAAAATGTCCCAGGAAGTTCTGGTGATAACGATGCTGGACTAATGGCAGGAGATGAAGAAGAAGGTCAAATTACTTATAATACAGAATCGAAAGTTGAGGGTACAAGAGTTGAAGAACCATTAAAATGGCAGACTAGAGAATTGGCAATTATTTTATTAAGAAAATTGGTTATTATGATGTTAAGAAATAAATCATATCAACAACGAGAGCAATCACCATTAACTGCCAAAGTTGGTGATTTAATTAAAATTTCTTTTAGTGCAGCTACTGCATCAGTTTTAGAACTAAGGTTATTAGGCTTGAGATTATTAGATGATATTTTAAATGAATTAAAAGACTTAGTAGATCCGGATTTTATTGAAGTTGCATTATTAGAACAATATCAAGCACAAATTGGTTCTGCATTAACACCAGCATTTAATGCTGATAGTTCACCAGAATTAGCATCACAGGCTATCAAAGTTTGTGCTACTTTTATTGGTAGTGGAATTATTAAGAATATTGAAAGAATGGGTAGAATTTTAAAAATTTTAACAAGTGCATTAGAAAGTTGTACAGATAGTACTATTGTATCATTAGGTGAATTAAAACCTGCTAGTCCAAGTGCACAAACTATGTTGAGAATTGCCGTATTATCATTATGGGCCGAACTACAAGTTTCTAGTACTTTAGAAGGTAAAGAATATTTAGTTGATGTTGTTAAACCACACGTATCAAGTTTAATTCCATTATGGATTGCAAGTTTAAGTGACTTTGCAAAATTAAGATTTGAACCAGAACAAAGCTCAGGTTTAAGTGGTGGTGGGTTAGATTTGATGTATTCAACATTATCAAGATCATCTATTTTACCAGTTTATCAAGAATCATGGTTACAATTAGTTGATGCAATTGCATCATTAATTGAACAAGATTCTCAATTAGTGTTTGAAATCTTAGATGAGAAAGAACGATCGGTTGAAAAGACTGAAAAAGAAGAAATTAAATATAGTAATGAACCAGCAGCATTTTTTTTCGTTTTATTTGGGTTATGTTTTGAAAGCTTGGCTAGACCACAAAATACTATGGGTATTAATGGTACACTGAATAGTGATTTAAGATTAAAAGTTTTGATTGCATTGAAACGGATTTTACATCCAAGTGTTAGTGGTACTGCAATTTATAAAGATTTTGTTTTTGCAGAAACTCATGATATGTTAAATCGAATTATTTTAACTGGTAGCATTAAGGAACAACAAGCTGTTGTTAATATTGTTACTGGATTATGTTTAAATCATCCTGAAAGATCAAGAACTGAAGAAGAAGCACAATCTGGTGAAATTAATGATAGTGTTGATCAATTATTTGAATTATTTAGAATGGTTATGTTAGCAATAACTAACATGTTTCCATTTTTAGCCGATGTTGATAAACCTATTATAAAAAATGTTGGTGATGATGATGTTATTCAATTAGTAAGATCATGTTTGGATAGTTTGGTATCAATGATTGAAGTTTTCCCAAATATTATCAAGATTGATTTATATGCATGTTTATTATATGTATTTGGACGATTTTTAGAACATGAGGAATGCCAAAAGAATATTATTAGTTATTCATTAGTTGTTCAAAAACGGTTATTACAAATGATGATGAAAACAAGATCAAGTTGTTCAAATTCGGGTCCAGTAATTGAAAGAGCAGTAACTACATCAATTTCTTATATTGTTGGATTGTTAAAAAATACTGGTAATGATGATACTGGTATTGCAAGAAAAAGAAATTGTTTATTATCAGCAGTCATTGTATTAACGACTTGTACTGATGCAGTTCAATCAGAAAATCAAGCATATGTTATTGATTTGAGTAAATCATTAGTTGAAAATATGAATATTCCACAATTATCACAAATTAATGCTGATTGTACAAGAACTTTATTGGTTGCTTGTATTAAATATAATATTGGTAAACAAATTGCTGAAAATGTATTACCAAGTTTAATTTCAATGGCAACAGATCATAAAGAGACTGATTCTGATTCGCCAACTATTATTCCAAAATTAGTAAATGATATTTTGATTGGATTTGTTAAGGGTATGTCAGGTGATCAAATTGTTGCAGGGTTAAGCATTAGTGTTCCAACTTTAATTCAATTCGTTGGTGATAAACATTGTGGAATTCCTGCAGATAAACGATTAGCTTACGTTAAGGCTAAATTAATGGAATTGGTTACATTTGATGGTGAATCGTTCAAAAAGGTATTACAAACTGGGTTAAGTGATTGGCAACGTACATTGTTGGAAAAGATTTTGAGGGAAAAAAATACTTCATCGACTGAAACAGGTGGTAAATCTGATGAACAAGATCAAGGTACTCATATTCAATTAAAAAGTTTCTAATTTTATTGTAGCTGTTGTATTTATATGGGAATATTGAATTTATTTTTTTGTATTGTGATGTTAGTTGATTTATTATGAGTCAAAATATTGTAGAACCTAATAAACGTTTAGTGTTGCTAGTAGTAGCCGCACTATAAATTAATTGTGGTGGCCCGTTGGCAAGTTACTGCAGTATGACTGAAAGCCTAGGGAGTCAGAAGTGTAAGTTGATGTGTAAAACATCGTTGATATAAATATAAAGTCAAATACACAACTTTTTTTTTTTAACCATCTTCAACAAATTTACATTTAGATTATTATTATAAGAGTTTCTAAAGAAATAATGTTGGAACTTCCAAATGAAATAGCAATAGAAATATTTTCATCATTGGAATTTAAAGAACTAATCAATCTACGCCTGACATGTCGATATTTACAACATCAAATCGACTCTGTATTTTGGCAGCAAGTAATTATACACCACCCTGAATCTTTTCATACACCAACTGCTATAAACCATAACTTTAAAGGTCCATCAATAGTAATAACATGGGAAAATCTGAGAAAGTTTGCTACTAGTGTTATTAAAAACCAAGCACATATTAGAAAACTGGTTTTGCTTGGTATAGACTATGCACCTGATTTATTTGGTAGTCTTATTAAATTACGGTTTCCAAATTTAGTATCTGTTTGGGTCGAATTAACAAGATTTATACCTGAAAATGAAACGAAAATTCAAAATTTACTAAAAAGATGGTTGGGTAGTGGTAACATGATGAAATGTGATATACATTACCATGTCAATCTTTGTGGTAGTAGTGGTAGTGGTGGGTCGATACTAGCTGATAATAAACCTTTAGATATTGACGTATTGTTACCTTCTATTATTGAGTCATTGAGTTTCCGATCAGCTATTTACAATACTAATGATATAATCTCGTTACCAAATTTAAAATCTATATCTTTTATTAATTCTACAACATTATTATATAAATTTTTATGCAATGAATTTGAGACACCAACTTTGGAAACTTTGGTAATTGATGATACATGTCATTTAATTGATTTTAATACTGATAATTCCGGAGATATAATACCTATCAATAAATTCCACAAAAAACTAATCAATTCTGGTAATCTTTCAACTTTAATAATAGTATCTAAATCAGTAATAGAAGTTGAAAAATTAATTAACAAATTATCCAAAACAGGTATTAAAAACTTGGGTATTTTACAAGCTACAAATTTAACTGGGTCACCATCAGTTAATGAATTACATGCTGTAGCCCAAAGGTTTCGCAAAGTTAAAACATTATTGCTTGATGGTGAGTTGCTAAGTAGATGTGGGTTCATTGAAGCATTTGTTATAATATTACAATGGTGCAGAAACTTGAAGGAATTGTGGGTTGATGAGTTACCAACAAGATGGTATAACCATTATGACGAATACTTTATCTTAGATTTTAAGATCAGAGATTCTATAGAGATATCTGGAGTGAATTTTCATACTGCTCCTATAAAATTCAATATCAGCATGTTTAAACGTGATTATGTTGATTAATTTAAGTCTATCCATAGGATAGGGCTTTACCCTGGAACTCAAAAAATCTGGGGTCCTATAATTAAACTGATCGCGCAGATCTAATAGACAAAAAAAAACATGATCTATAAAATCGAAGATCAAATCAGATCACGAAAAACGGGTCTCGTGTCTCACAATCTCGCACGCTGGACTCAAAAAATTTTCCACCACTTGAAGAAAAGCCTTCAAAGTTTATAAAAGTCAATCCATGAATTAAATTTTATTATTTAAAACATAGATTTTTTTTTTTTAATCCACTTTTTTTGCATTGAAATACTAACAAATATGAGCTTTTTATATGGACCCTCATTCTTTTGGGGAAAAAGTGAACCTACAAGTGTTCCATCAACAGATATCCAAGTTATTGAACCATCATATACAACTGGTGGTGGCAGTATCAGTGGTGGGTTAGCAGGTGCGGCAGCAGTTTCAACCAGTGGTGTCAACCCAAGTGCATATTTTGCTAAATATGGGTTTTTAGGTCCTATTCATGATGTAGCAGTTCGAGGTGAATTTGTTAGTTCATTTGATAGACGAATGAGAAATCCAGGATGGGTTGTTGAACATATTACTAAAGAATCATTATCAAACTCAAACGCCGATAGATCAAAATCAGCATTCCGAGAAGATGAACAAGTTCCAGAGAAATTCAGAGCAAAATTAAGAGATTATTTTAGAAGTGGATATGATAGAGGTCATCAAGCACCGGCAGCAGATGCAAAATTCGATCAATCAGCTATGGATGAAACTTTCTTTTTAACAAACATGTGTCCACAAGTTGGTGAAGGGTTTAACAGAGATTATTGGAGTCATTTCGAATATTTTATTAGAAATTTAACTAATAAGTATACCGATGTTAGAGTTGTAACAGGTCCATTATATTTACCAAAAAAATATCCTGATGGGAAATGGAGAGTTAGTTATGAAGTTATTGGTAATCCACCAAATATTGCAGTTCCAACACATTTTTTCAAAGTTGTTGTTGGTGAAAACCTTGGCCAAGATAGTGTTGCTGTTGGTGCATTTGTCATGCCAAATGAAGCTATTGATAATAAAACTCCTTTAAAAAGTTTTTATGTTCCTTTAGAAATGGTTGAAAGAAGTTCAGGTTTAGACTTGATGAGTAAAATGCCAGCTAATAAACAAAGAGATTTGTGTAGAGAAGTTACCTGTGATTTAGTTATCAGAGAATTTAAGAAAGCTTTACCACCTGCAAAACAACAATTAGCATTACCACCACCAAAAAATTAGACCATAGAATAGATTAGTAAGGGGTATTAATTACTATATAATAAATATTAAAAAAAAAATAAAAAAATAAAAGAATAAAACACTAGAAAAGTTAACACAACTACTCATCGCTTTCTTTATCTTGGCCTTTACAATCATTAATCCCATCAGCATAAATCCCGAATTTTTCTTCTTTTTCTGGTAACCAAGGAGAATCTATAATTTTACAGATACGTTCTTCAGCTTTACCCTTTTTACAGTATAATCTTGTTGTAGAAGCATGTGCTAAAACATGACCACCAACTGCTTTTTTAGAATCACCATACATAGCATCTGGACTTGCAGTAACTTGATTTGTAATAACAACTGCAATACCATAAACATCTGCTAACCCTTGCAATCTTCTCAAAAACTGTGATAAATGTTGTTGTCTATTAGCTAATTCCCCTCGACCAGTAAATTCAGTACGATAATGATTAATAATACTATCAACAATTAATAGTGAAAATCTAGTTTTGGACATCATATCTTCTGCTTCTTCTAATAATTTCATTTGATGGTCTGAGTGATATGCTCTTGCATAAGCAATATTATTTAAAGCTTCTTCAGGAGTCATACCAAATCGCTGTGAAATTTCAACAATTCTTTGTGCTCTAAAAGTACCTTCAGTATCAATATATAAAACTCTACCTTCAGCACCACCCATATCAACAGGTAATTGTGCAGTAACTGATAAAGTATGGCATAATTGTGATTTCCCAGTTCTAAATTCACCATATAATTCTGTAATTGAACCTGTTTCAATCCCACCTCCTAATAAGTTATCCAGATTTTTTGACCCAGTTGTAATAGCTAATAAATGTTCTCTTTCTTCATTAATCATTGTGGCAGTTTTAAATCCCATTTCTGTTGATCCCGTTGCAACTGCTAAGATAGCTTCTGCTTTTACGGCACTGATCCCTTTCACAGCTTGTAGAGTTCTTAAAGGAGTTAATGCAACCATTCTAACATTATGAAAATGTGCGGCCTTTAATTTTCTAACATCACCTGCTGATATCCCACCAACACCAATCATTGAATCAATAGACGCTGGAACACCATGCATATTTGCTTCTTCAATTGGATCTATTGGATCATCTGGAGCATCACCAAACTCTTCACCACCATTTTGCTGCTGCATTTGTTGATCATCTGGCTGTTGTTGATAATCTTGAGATGGATCTTGTTCAGTACTTCGACTTCTTGGTATTAGATCCGGATTGTCTTCAATTTCTTCATGCATTTTAGTTTTTTTTCTGCTTGTGTTGCTTTAAAAATGTTGCGGTATTTATTTTTATTCTATAAAGAAAAAATGTGATGGTCAGAAAGTTAAGTGGAAAATTAGTGGCGAATTGATAAAAAAAATTGAAATCTAAACGCGTGTGCGGAGCCAAAAAAACGCGTTATTGTTATTGAAATTGTTGTGGGTTTATGGGCTTGAAAGACTAAATTTTGAGTTGGGACTTTGGGTATTATTAAAGCTTGAATGCGTAAAATACGCCAAAAACAACGTGTTTTTTTTTTCCTTTTTGGCGTGATGGGCTTATACTGTCTAACCTATAGTGGGTCGTCACACAGTAATTACTCAGTACTATTATTTTCACTCCATAGATGTATGTACAACTTGTACAAGTAGATATCGATCCTACAGTATAATATACACTATGTGCCTATAACAGTTTTTATTTTATTTTAAATAGTTTTAACTCGATAATAGCTCAACTAAGCCTATACTTTTTTATTAACTATGCCAGTACCAGTCAAGAGCTGCTAGCTTATAATCAGAATTTTATAAATTTTTATACATTGTCTAGAAATATATATATGGATTAGGTGCAACTATTCTCGTGGAACATAGTGGTTACGCATTGAACAGAGGTATATGTCATACTTCATCCGAGTTAACGCTACGACAGCGCTAGTTCTAACAAGATGATATTGCTTTTATAGATATATATACATGTGCTTTATTACTCCAATTAGAGCTTGGTAAACTAACTAATTGAGGATATGAACCCACTGTGGTCAGTACTTAGTTTAAGTGTATATACTGCTAGGCCAGACACAATTTCACTCTTTGCAAGATTTATATGGCTAAGATCTACGTCAATACTGAACTAGTCAAATGATTTATATAGGGCTTTCATATCTAACCTAGCAGTGTATACATTTGCGGATATTTCATGACATTTAAATAAAGCACTGCTTATTGGACCAGTTAAGGAAACCTATCATCAAATAAAAATTCTACGAGTACTTGAGTTAATTGCATGACTATGCATATATTTCCAACTCGAACGATCGAAAGCATTGATTTAATTTTATGCTTTTGCTAGTATAATGCACACACAAGTGAAGCAAACTCAATTGACAACATTGACACTTTGATCAAGCTAGAAAGCTGTTTAAGAAAGTAGCTTCTTATGAATTAAAGTACACGACGGATAAACCGAATATACATATTTCAGTGAATGATAAAGTTTTTCGTTAATTGCATTGGTGTCATGGTATATACTGCTTGATGGCCAACTGAAATTTAAAATATTATCGAGCCCCTATATTTGCAATGATTCAGCCCTGAAATTTTGTAATAGGCTGCAGTATATGAAATTCTCTTCAGCAATCATATATATCTCTATAGTAATAAGCAGCCTGGACCTATAAATCTACTTATTATACACTCATTCTTTTAATACATGTATAGTTATAATTTTATGAATGGGAGCTTATATCAAACTAAGCAGAATTTTTTATAAAGTTTTACACTGCGACTTACATCCATAGAGAGGGTTAAACTCACTATAAAATATACACTGTGACCAATAGACTATTATAAGTACACTTAACTATTATAGGTCATCTCTTTACATTAACCGAGAACACGTAGCTAACCCAAAAGTTGACTGATTATTTAACCTTTGAAATTCGCTAAAAAATAGCTTCTCTATATATGTATACTAGACCACAGTATAACAGGTTGAAAGTTATAGTTTATCACTAAGACTAATGCGAGTATACAGCTAAAGCCCCATATATCTAACCTCAAAACTCAGCCTTAACAATAAATTATACATGCATGGGCATCGGCCGAAAATATGTTGAATAAATGAGTACAGTCTAAGCATCTGTCTTAGCCTTTAGATCCAATTTGAACGAATAATACTATAGTTATAATTAAATAATATTTCATTCTACTTATGTGTAATTCAAGCACAATACCATGGCAGTATTGGTAAAGACAGAGGTCTAGCTGCAACACTTAGACATACATATTATAAATGTTTCTACATAAATATGTTTAAAGTTTTTCACTTTAGGAGTTATTGCAATGCTTACCATATCCATTTTTAGATGATTACAAAAATAATCAGTGATTTACTTGCAATGGCCAGATTTATGACTAGCCACTGAAATATCTGTAACTAACTTGACAATTGAGTATACACATTATATATAGGGCGGCAAATTTTAGGCACCAATCTTTTTGAGTGCACATGCCGTGGCCATGTTCTTGTTCAGCACTATAGTTAGCTCAATTGTGTATTGAAAAAGAAAAACTTTTCGATCGATGGCATCCAACTCTTTGACTATATGGATTGTAATTAATTGATTAAAATTTTGCATTCTTGGATCGATAGAATACTGTTTTAAATTGCGCTTTTTAGTGCCTGTCATTAATCTTTCTTTGTGTGATCGGTCAAAATATTAAAGCTGACTGATCACCTCGATCATATATACATGCATTTATATTATAACTTGTAGTCAATCCATCAATCCATGGATCAAACAAGTTTGAATCTCGAGATCTGATTCAACTTAAATTTGCAATTGAAGAAGGTTGAAATCTTTTACCCGCGATCGTGCAAGCAAGCTTGATTGATGAATGCTCAAATTTTAAGCTGGGTTGTAATGGTGATCTAAGGGGCCAGAAAGGATATTAAAAAAAAGTTTGATCTGTAATCGGCTGTGAAGCTTCATAATATATATATATATTATAATTTTAAAAGAGGTACAAGCTTTTCCGAGGATTTTGTGCATCATGGTAGTAATAACGATGATATTTGTATCTCATCCAATAATTTCCTCATGGACCATTACACTCAAATTTGAATCTGTGTAAAATACAGTTGTACGAGCGAGTTTAAGTTTCGCTTTTTACCTATTGTGCATGCAAGGAGTGAACCTCTTTTCTGGGAGTCAGTATTATATCGATCCAATTGGTTGTAAAGCTTAGCTAACTTAAACCACGATATACTAACGATATATTGCCTGAAAAACTGAATTGTTGATAAATCTTCAACAATTGATAAATATACATGCAAGGTAGTCAATTGATAGAATTGATGAGTCCACGCTAGCTGCAAAATCTTTTAAAAAGTTCTTATCGCTCATTTAACAATCTGTAAACATATATATTACAGTATACTATAGATATCAAAGATTCATGTCATAATTTCTTTTCAAACTTTAATTCACTAATTTCCTTTCTAGATACATGTTCCACGTTAGTTTTTCATAATGTGACAGGGATTGTATTGGATATTATTTTACAGTGGATTTAAAATAATAATGCTTTTTGTGTTGTGTATACAGTAAACTTATCCTCCAAACGTCATTTTTTGTTTCAGTGTTGTTAAAATTTTATTATGTATAAGTAAAAAATTTTTGGTTGTTGAACTTTTTCCTTTTCTACTCTTCACTATTATTATATTGTTTTGATATATGGTAGTGTCCTTAACTGAAAGTTCAAAACAACAACTGACTATATATGGATTTAGTTTTATTATTTCAACAGATTGTTTCAAATTACCAAATTGTATTCTCAATTGACAATTTAAATCACGTCTAATAAGCAAAATTCTTTTAAGAACACCCTACTCTGTCCTTAATGTTACGATCCTCTACAGTATATTATAGTAGTATGATTCATTTTCCAAATTAAAAAAAAAAAAAAAAAAAAAAAACAAGCTAGTTCTAGTTTGTATAGGTTAAAATTCAGCCATCTGTTTTATTTTTATTCTCCTCGAGAATCCAAAAAATAAAACCCTATGCAAATAATAAGTTATATGCATTTGTATAATTTAAAGTTAAAAAAATCCTATATTAAAGGAAATATTTGCTCCTTTTATGTTCATTTTGTAATTGAACCTTTTGTTTATTAAAACGACTATTTGTAACAAGTTTTGATACTACAACTGTATATATTAAAGCTATTTGATCAACCATACCAAGTTTAGTGGCTTATATATTATAGTAGATCACAAGTTCAGTAAATTATTAAAGTAAACGCTGCTGCAGTAAAACTATAGCGGCTCTCCTCTCACGACAACACAAGCCCTCCTGCAGTATATTATTATTATTAACATTGCAACATCGGCATTATTGCTCATTATAGTTCCATAACCAATATCAACGGTTCGAGATACAAACCGTTCTGCAAATAATAAACGTTCAACAATTAATTAAATTTTCAATTACTTTTGTGCATTTACTTCAAGGACTATTTCTCAACAGAATTTTCTGGATATACGAGAGATAGAAGAAAAAAGCATCCACCAGTATAATTCGCTACATATTTACAAAAGCGAACGTATAATCCTGCTAGATTATTAATTGGACTTGTATAACAATTCGAGACCTTCTTTACATTAATATTTTATTTTCTATCTTATAACTTTAGCTTTTTGATTTCAATTCATTAGCTATCAAATTACCAACAGCAGCCATATTCTCAAACCATAATATAATATTCAACGACCATTTATCCATATCCTAGTAGGGACTTTGTTAGTGGAAGAGGAATAGCCTAAGAAGGATATTGTGATCGACGCATTATTGTAATTAATCATCGAGTTTTTGGCACTGGTAGATCTGAAATTACAGTAACATCCTTGCAATTCATAGAGCACCCTAGCACCTGACAACATACCTAATCAGTATCAAATTTGTGCAATATCACCTTGCCTTGTGTAAGTAGTTCTTTAATAAATACCCTATAAATATTATGATAGTTTTGCAAAATCATCACAAATTTGAGCATTGACCACAGTAAGCATGACATTCAAGCACATTTTGAGCAACATCCATCAACTGGAAATCTGGATGGATAGTGCAGCCTTAAATTTTAAGCGGTAAAAGCTCAACAACGGAAAGAACCAAATCTAGCAGCTATCCAATATTATAAGGTTGCAATAATTATACAACAAAAAAACGGCGCCGATCGGACAATTAAGCACCATTAATACTTTACATCGGTCACTATTATTGCAATGATATTCAAGCGGCACTACTCAGGAACAAGCTGTCATTGTGTCAATGTTGCCAGAGGTGATGATGATATCAAAATTATACTATAAGTATAGAATAAGCTAACCACACAAAGATTAGGTTTACCAAAACTGTGTCACTATTTCAAGACAAACCTAGCTATTTGTACAATCACAAGCTGGTTTAACAAGTTTTTTTGTTTAACAATTCAAAGGTAAGAAACAATTTAAACCCTGTTTATATTCGAGAGATTGAAAAAAAAATATTTGAGTAAATGCAAAAATAAAAAAAATTATAGTACAGTACAGTGGAGACGGTTGATTGAATTTTTTGTTGTTGTCTAGAACTAGAAATAATTGGCCATGGATGCTCAGATCTCAATTTGAAGACTCGCATCCAAAACTTAATCCTAGTCTGCTGTTTTTTTAAGAATTTTTGCATTCACTTTATATCTTTCTTTGGTCTCGAATAATCAATTTGATAGATCAATTAACTTTGAATTAGAGATCAATTATTTCATTCTCGGTCGTTTAAAAATTCCTTAAACCACAGCAGATCATTCCATACCTGGTGATAGTGCTAATTTACCGAACTAATCAAGCGAAAAGCGTTTCGAATTTTTACAATTGTTAACAGCTATAGAGCCCAACACAATAGATAGGCTCAAGCCTGTAATTACTGTTATAATCAGCTTAAATTCATAAGGATAAACACTAAATCTAAGGATACAACCGGCTTATACCATTTAAACCCAACAAAGTTTCTAAGATCTAACGACGATTTGTGATCCAATTGAGGGGTCAATAATTCGACTGAAGCTTTATAAATTATAATAATGTCCATTAAAACACTAAACCAATATGCTGGAGAAACTCATTCAAGTAATAATCAAGATCCAGATGCCAATCATGTTAATTCAGTAATTAAATCTGGAGAATATTGTCACCGCCTCGATAGTTCGCATAATCGACCAGCGGTTTATGCTGATAGTTGCGATCAAAATAATATTATAAAAAATATTTTACTGCAAAACCCCGGACCCGGAATACAGTCAAGCAATTTGCAGCACCAACACCACGACAACAATACGAATTGCGGCACAAGCAGTAGTGACAGCACCAAAACTCCAGATCCTGAAAACTCACCTGTTTATTCAAATGAAGAAGAAGGAGAAGACGAGGATCCAATTGAAGAATATTTAGATAGAAAGTATTATTTGGAAACTATATTTTATACTTTACCAAATACTGTTTATTCATTAGATCAAGCACCTTCAGAATTATCAAATACCCAAAAAAACAATTCAGCATTGGCCAATAGTGATTTAAGAAATTATTCTTATTATACTGCAGTCTCAACTTCATCATCACCGGCAAACTCAATATTGAGCGTCATTAATGCATATGCTCAGGAGGAAGAATTAGACGATTATCATAATACAAATAATAACAACACAGAAAAATCCTCCCACCACCACCACCACCACCAAAGTTTTCAAGACAATTCTTTACAACACCAGATTATAGATTCATATCCACAAGACTCTGATACTAACCGAACCACCGATTATACTAATTCAATCTCTGCAAAAGATTTAGAGAGCAGGAAAAAAGCTGGAACTAAACAACATCCAAACCTTAACCGTTTCCCACTCTTATCCCTTGGTGGTTCACATTCTTCAAAGCCAAAACAAACAGGTCAAAATTTTGGTACAACTTTAGAACAAAATTTTCAATCGCCATTTGCTGATCTTAAAACTCAAACTAATTCTAACGCTAAGAGTAGGTTAACTGGAAACAAGAAATTTAATAGCACAAGCAGAGGAAGAAGAAGAAGTGGTTTTTTTATTAGTAGTAATACTGCCCCTGATTTAACGGATGAAAAAAAATTAAAACGGCATAGTTACAGTGGGCCAACGAGTGAATTTTCATTATTAGAACGAGAGCATACTAACGATTTATCGAAGACTATTAGTACAAATAATAAAACAACAGAAGGTAGTAGTAGTTTAAGTTATAGTAGATTGAAGCAACAGCTTTCGAAACGATCTGCGGGATATACTAATTCATATTCAAATACTACTTATAAACAAGGTTTAAAACACGACATGAGTACAAATTCTAATAACACGAAAAAACGGCCTGGTTTCTTCAGGAGGCTTTTTGGCTATAATAGCTCAAACAACGACACTAATAACCCAGAAACTACTGGCACAATCAAAAACTCTAATACTAGTGATTCACTAAACACCTCATTAACTTCACCTTCGAAAATTTCTGGTGAAAATATTCCAACACTAATACAAGGTTCAAAAGAACATGAAAATACACCTGAAATAAGTTACGATTTAAAAGAAGAAGGAATGCCAATTATTGTATGTATTTTTAAACTGAAAGAGATAAGCTAACATAGTTTTTTTAGTTACCACAACGTTCAGATTCTTTATATCGACAACAAACACGACCAGGAAAAATTATAGTTCCTCGAAAACCTGTACCTAGATTAAAATTAGAACCAAATTCACCATTTTCAGCTGAATTTACAACTCATCATCAATCGAAAAAATCACAGAACGATGATATAATTCAAGAATCTTCAGATAATAGTAATAATACACCAATCGGGCTAGGATTACTAGATCTCGATCAAGATAATTCAACAATCAAGGAGGAAAAAATTTTAGAAGAAGAATCGAGCGAAAAGAATAATAATAATGATGATGCTGTTGATGATGGGAAAGAAGAAAATGAGTATGGCCCTCCATTACCAGCAATGGAAATATCAAAAGAACCTGTTTATACTGCACCTTATTCAACAAAATCACCATCAATTAAAGCATCAAGTTTCATGAAAAGTTCAAGCGTTGAAAATAGTCCTAATATTAATAATCGTCAATCAAGAAATGGGTCAGTTGTTAGTCAATTCCAATTAAATGGTAAAGATACTTTAATTAATAAAAATGGTACTTCAACTTCATCAAATACTAATACCAATACTACTAATCATAATAACAATGATTCTTTAGATTCTACACCAAATCATAGTGCCAATACTAGTAGAGAAATGTTAGAAGATTCTCAGAGTCCATCAACTTCCTTAAATGTATCCGAACCAAGTGATGATGATAGTAATGATAAAAGTGCTAAAAAGTTATATGATGGATTATCAAAGACATTACCACCAGATGAATATGCGCAATGGTTAGGTAGTGATGGTGAACAACAGTTAAAAACTAGAGAAGAATTTATGAATTTATTTGATTGGACTGGTAAAAGTATTCTATTTAGTTTAAGAATGCTATGTGATAGATTATATATGAAAGGTGAATCACAACAATTAAATCGAGTTATCGAAGCCTTTTCACAATCTTGGGTTAATAAAAACCCTTTACATGGATTTTATGATTCTAATGTTGTTTATACAATATCCTATGCATTAATTTTATTAAATACTGATGTTCATGGTGCTGATCATACTGTTCAAAAAAAGATGGCCAAATCAGCATTCGTTCATAATACTATGGAAACTATTCGAGCACAAGCAAGAAATGAAAGAAATGCTGATAAAGCTGTTGATTTATTAAGTGAAGAACAACAGGAGCAACTAAAAAATTCAAGTAATAGTAGTAGTTTACCATTTAAACGAGGTTCAATAAACACGACCCCTGGTTCTACTCAAAGTTTAGCACCTTATGATACAACAACCCTTGTAGGTGAAAGTTTGGTGAAACCATTAACTAAAGAATGGGAATTTCACTTAGAAACTATTTTGAAAATCTTTTATACATCAATTACAAAGGAGGCATTAAAATTACATTTAGTTGAAAATCATTCAAGTCCCAATTTATCGGCAAATATTTATTCATCATCAAATACATTTACTAACAACAACAATACTAACAACAATTTTTTATCACCAACTTTATCAGCGGCGCCTTCAATGCGCTCTACAGGGCAAAATTCAACTACAGGTGGATCATCAATTTTTGGCCGAATGAGTTCTAGGTGGAAAAATAGAAATCAATTTGAAAATCAAAGTCGATTAAGTATTATTGGTGGTGTTCAAGATAGAAGTGAAATTACTACTGAAAGACGTCGTGACTCCTTAAATTCAACTTTTTCATTTGAATCAAATTATTCTGCAGTTGGGAGACATGCTATTGGGTTTGCAGGTTTACTATGGAATAGTATGATTAAAGAAGAAGAACAAATGGTTAGTGGGATACCAGAAGATGATGATTTTGGTGATTTTACAAAAATTCAAGAAGAGTTAGCAAAAGAAGTTGAATTAGAATTACATGGTGCACCATGGGCTAAAGAAGGGTTATTATTGTATAGACCATATATTGATCCAACAACTGGGAAAAAGCCAAAAAGAAAAGAATGGACAAAAGTTTTTTTAGTTGTTCAAAGAGGAGAAATTAAGATTTTTAAATTTGATATTAATAATAAAAAATCATATAAAAAACCCAAGAATAATATTCCAATTAACGGTGTTGTTGGTAGCGGGAATTGGATGGACAATGCTGAATTAGTTGATGGATTTCATTTATGTCATACGATGGCACAAGAATTACCACCTCCTAAAAAAAACAGTGAATATACTGCATCATGGTCATTAACATTACCACAACGAGGTTTATTAGTGTTCCAATCAGGTACTACAGAAATCGCAAAAGAATTTGTTTATACTTGTAATTATTGGGCTGGAAGATTATCAAAAGAACCATTCGAAGAAGCAGTTAGCAGTATGGAATTTGGTTGGGGTTCACCATTAGAGGAACTAAAACATTCTAGTGCATCGTCATTAGCAAGTACATCAAGTCCAAATTTAAATGTTCCAACTGTGACTCAAAATTTGAGTCGTCCACCTTCAATGGCTGCATTAAGATCAAATGGTAGAGCAAGTACACCAAAACCAGGGGATAAAGTTGTTATTAAAGAATGGAGACCAACAGGCCATAGTATGGTAGTATCAGATTTAGATGAGGAACGACAATTATCCAATTTGAAAACTTATGTTGCTAATGCAGAAAACAAATTAACTGAGCATAATGCATTAAGAGCAAGATTATTACAAGCTTTTACTCAAGGCTCCCCAAATTGGACAAAGGCTCATCAAAACTGGGAAAGAAAGAGTCAATATTTATTACAACAATTAATCCGTTATAAAACCTACGTTGAATGTTTAGAAAGGGGTGCAAAAGATAAATTAAAAGTTGATAATGAACAAAAACAAAAAATGGAAACTATGGCTCCTCCAAATGTTAGACAATATGATTATGCTTTAAGTCCAACTGATACTTCAGAAACTAATGAATCTTATGGTACTGCTAAAGATGGTGCAAGTGTGGCTGTTGCTTCAAGTTGTTATGATTCTCCTTTAAGTACTAATGGTGATTAAACTTTTACTAATTTACTGATTATATTATTATATATTTTTTTTTATGTTATTTTACGATATTTAGTTTATTTGATTTTTATATACAAGTTTTCTTTTAATTAATTAATGATTTTTATTTAAATTTTTTTTTTTTTTCTTTATTACTTTCCTCTATATGTTGTAGAACTATCCATCTAATATTCCAAGTTTTTGACCAATTTATAGTTTTCATCACTGAAAATTGTCCCAAAAAAATTCACGCGCAGAAACGACCTCGGAGATTTTGTTCAAGCGGTGGTTTAGATCACCACCAAAAATTTGTAACAACTAAAATTGGACATTTCTTCCCCACAATTAACTTACAAAAGAACATTGAAAATCAACTAACAAACACACAGCACAAATATAACATAATGATAGACCTACAGAGGAGAAGAATAGAACCTAGAGTAGGTCAGATAGATGCTAGTATCCTTGATAGTGAACTTCTCAATATGTTGAAAAACCAACTTTGGGAGGTTTTCAAAACTTGGAGACCCGATATAAAAGATAATTATGAACCGGAGTTAATGCTTTTATTAAAACTAGCACTATTCAAACTAACAGTATGGGATAACTCATCGACATATGGGTGTAAATTGCAAAACTTGAAATTTGTTGATGCAAGATCAAGAGCAGGTTCTACAATCACATTAGCTCAAAAAGTTGGGTATGGATTGATAGTAGTAGGTGGATCATATTTTTGGGATAAATTAGAAGAATACTTAACAAACAATGCATCATCTTATGGATCCAATTTAGAAGGAAGTAGAATAGAAAGAGTTCGAAAATTAACAGATGGGTTAACAACGTTATGGAGTATATCAAGTTTAACAAATTTTATAATGTTTTTATTTTCTGGTAAATATTCTACATTAGTATTAAGAATTTTAAAAATCCGTTTGGCAACAACAAGTAGAAAAGTTTCAAAACAAGTTAATTTTGAATTTCAAAATCGTCAATTAGTTTGGAATGCTTTTACAGAATTTTTATTATTTATTTTACCATTATTGAATTTACCAAAATTAAAACGAACTTTTGTTAAACTATTAACTGGTGGTGGTAAAACTACTTCAAGAGATAAACCTGATGATGATGGAGAATTGGCATTTTTACCTGAAAAGACTTGTGCTATTTGTTATAAACAAGATAGTACTAATGATATGGTATCTAATCCTTATCAAGGTAAAGAATGTGGTCATGTCTATTGTTATATTTGTATAAAAACTAAATTAGGTGAAAATGAGGGTGAAGGATGGAATTGTTTGAGATGTGGTAGATTAATTACAGATTGTGTTCCATTCAAAGATATTGATGAATCTGTTGTGTTGAAAGGTGATGCACCTGTTCCTGTTGATGAGTCTGAAAAACCTCAACTTGGCAAACAAGAAGAAAAGAAGGTAGAAAAACATGATGTTGATGAAAGCAGTGACGAAGAATCTGAAGAAGAAGAGAGTGATGATGAAAGTGATAATGGAGGTGGGTTCATCGTACAAGATGATTATTGAAGAGAATAAATATTTTTGTACAATTACATACATACTTGCATAGACTATTAATGTATTATAATAAATAACTAGTAATCGTCTTCATCATCAACAACGGCTACCTTAGATTTACTACTACTACCTTTCGCAAATTGTTTTTTATAGAACTCAACAACTTGTGCACTTGTGGTAGCTTCATCAGGTTGTTTATCATCTCGAATTCTAATAAATCTTGGAAATCTCAAACTAATACCCCGATCTTCCCCTAATTCATTAATGCCTGCTCTATAAATAGGTGATATAGATAAATCTGCTGTCAAGACTTCAATAACAACTTTTGGTTCAAACCAAACATCTGGTTGATTTGGACCACTATTATCATGTCTAAAATATGATTTTTTCATATCTAATTTAAGTTGGTCCAATTCTTCATGTAATTGTTTTAAAATCACCTCCGAAAAACCTGTACCAATTTTACAAATAGTTTCATATTCTTCATTAGATTGATCATAACAACCTAATAAAAATCCACCAAACCATCCAGTTCTTTTACCTCTACCATAATAACCTCCTAAAATAACCAAATCTAACGAATCACCAACACCTTGTAAATAATCTTTTTTCAATTTTAACCAATTTCTACTTCGTTTGTTTGGTTCATATTCAGAATCTTTATCCATCGCTTTAATCATTAACCCTTCACAACCATCTTCAATACTTTGATCCAAAAATTCTTGTATTTCTTCAACATCACTTGAATCTTTCCATGTTGCAAAAGTGAATTCACCCTTTATTTCATCAAAATGATCTTTTAATAATTTTCTTCTTTCTGCTAATGTTTTATTAATAACGGGTTCACCATTCAAGTATAATATATCAAATGCAAATAAGCAAACACGGACTTTAATAGTATGTTCCTCGACATCTTTACGTTTTCTTGTACTTAGAACCTGGAAAGGTAAAATCTTTTCAGTTTCTCTATCCCATGCAACTGCTTCACAATCTAAAACAAAACTTGTGACATTTCTCATTTTTTGTAATTTTGGTCCGACTGATAAAATATCTGGATATTTTGTGGACATATCTTCCAAATTTCTTGAAAAAACTGAAAACTTACCATCTTCTGTACAATGAACTTGAGCCCTTTGACCATCATATTTATATTCACTTGTAAACCTTTGACCTTCAAATTGTGTTAAAATATCTTGAACACTATTTGATGGTTTAGCCAACATAGGAACTAATGGGATCCCTGGAGTTAATTTACAATGTTGATGTAAATTAATTAATCCATCATCTAACACAGCTTTAATTAATAATTCATAATTTGGAATTTGACAAAATGCTTCAGTTAAAGCATCTTCAGCTTCACTCGATGATAACGTTTCTTTAATTTTATTTTTAGACTCATATTTTGAAAAAGTTTGTCCTAATGCAGTTAAAACTGTTTTTTCTTGAACACCAATTCTTAATTTCCCTTCCAAACTTCTTACAATAAATTTAGCTTCTGTACCTTTGCATGCAGTCAACATTTTTCTGATAACACCAATTTTTGTAGATTGACTTGAATTACCTGAAGTAGTTGCAATAGTCTTTAAATCTTTAAAGACACTTGTAATAGTTAAAGGTTTTGGTTTAAACATTGTTGGTTGACTTGATCTTGATTTAATTGCAACTTTACCTAAATCACCTTCTTTAACATAATCTGTTTTGATATCTTTAACAGTTCTACCTGTAGCTTCAGCTAAAGACTTTATAATTAAAGACTCACCTAATCCTAATTCTAAACCTTCATATTCAGGGCCTAATCTATTGATACATAAAAAAACAACTTTTGGTAAATCTTCAGGATTTGATTCTAATACTTCAAATAATAAATCATGAATATGCTTAGTAATTTCTAGTCGTTTAGTAGTTTGAGCACATTTTTCAAAATAATCTGTTAATAATTTATAAGGAATCGGCTCTCCTTTAATTAGTCCATTTTTATCTTCCATTTTTTCTTCAGTTTGTTCATTCTTTTGAATATCTTTATCAGATTTGAACCGTTTCCGAATTGGTTGTTCATCTTCATCATCTGATCTTACATTTTTAGTAGCACTTTCATGCTTAACTTTTTCTTGTTCTACTTCTGATTCTTTAACTTCATCATTATCATCTTTATTAACTTCAACTTTGGATTCTTTCTTCTTTCTAGGTGCAAAGAAACTATTAACTTGTGCTTGTGTTGTACCTTTCATTATCCTTGACCTTTTTTTAGAATACCAACGAAGAGTATTTAACGAATTGTGATTATTAATGGGTAAAACAACTCGTCTTGTTAGAATTGACAATGGTTGTCGTAGAATTATAAATGGCCGTATTTTGAAAAATTTAGCAACTCTTATTTTTAAAATAAATAAAGGGGACTGGAAAGAAAATTATATAAACGCGTTAGCTAAATTGAGATTTTTTTTTTTTTTTAAAAAAAAATTGGGAAATTGTGCGCTGCAGTGCGGTACAATGCGCTCACGACGCGTAATTAGATTATTTTATTTTGAATTTTTGTTTTCTCGTGGTGGCAAGAGTCAGATCTCATATGCATAATATAATACTTACACAAGTAGCAAATCCTACATATTAACACTTTACTATAATGCATAGTTACTCATAAAAGATTAAAAAGAAAGAAGAAAAGAAGTAGAAGTATCATGAATCATTGAGATATCATATTTTCTTACAAATATAACTTATATAGTCTTATTTAAAAAATATATATCAAATAATAATAAAAATAAATAAAATCTAAGAAAAGGAGCTCACATATTGAACTATGCCTTGGAATTAGTAGTATCAGATAAATGTCTAGCTCTTCTAAACTGTTCTTTATGTCTCTTTGCCATTTTTTCGATTAAACTAGAAGTATCAAATAATTCAAATATAAACCTTCTAACCGGTAATTTATATTTGAAACGTTCCAATAAACTCATAACTTCTTGAAATAAATCAATTGATTGGAACCGATTAGTAAATTTCATTTCTAATTTAACCAATTGTCTTGAAGCTTCATTCGCCAAAACTTGATTACTTAAATTTGATAATGCATTAATAATTTTTCGTTTCACTGGATCATTAGTCAATAATGGGAATTCTACTTCTTCATCCATATCTGCTGCAGATTCGGGTAATGGAGAATCAGTTAATAATGCATCTGTAACTGATGTACTAACTTCATTAAACATTGAGTTTAAATTACTTGGGAGCACAATTCCTCGAGGTTCATTCATTACATCAAATGTACAAACCCATCCCAATTCATCCATAATTTCTATACCTTCTTGAGTTGATCCTATCAAACCTAATACAAAAAATGCAGTACCTTTCAATGAACAAACTTTAGAATTTAATGCAATATAAACAATTTCATTAACGACAGTCGAATCTTCTAAAAATGGTGCTCCCAACTTATTAGATCCAATATTACCAACAGCCCACATACAACCTTTTAATTTTGTCATTATTTCTAAATCTTCACTTTCATTATAATTTTGATGAATATAGGTAACAAAACTTTTAAAATGACCTTTTGATTGTAATAAACTACATCCTTCTTCAGTTAATGTTAACTCACCATAAAAATGTCTAGGCATTAAAATTGGTTGATCATCAATGGCTTTATTTGAATTATTAGTTGCAATCCAATTGGAGCTTGAACTTTCCAGAAATTCTTCAATTTGTGTAACATAATTATCATTTTGACCATGAAACCAATTATCCATTTCTTGATGTACAAAATCTAATTGTTTCAAATATTTGAACCCCTTTGAAGATGCTAAAAATCTCATTAATAATGGTGATCCAATATCCCCCAAATGACCTAATGATGGCTGTAACTGAACAAAATGTTCCAAATTTTCAGGTTGTTCACAAAATTCTTCCAATACTTCAATAGCTACCCTACAAACATCAATTTCAGTATCATATAATTGTGTTACTAATAATCCAATTGCCCATTTCTGTGTACTTGGTTCATTTTTCTTGTTTAAATTTCTTAAATAATTTGTTGCAAATAATCTCATATCTTTATGAGCTGTGGCTAATGTTTTTGATAATATAATCCTTGGATGACCCGGTAATTTATAGTCCATTGATTCAATAAAATTAGTAATTAAATCTTCTCTACTACTTAATTCACTTAAATGATAAAACATATTAAACATTCTCCATCTTTCCATCATAACCATCCCATTTGGGTCAGAACTTAATGTTCCTAATAACTTAAAATATCCATAACTTAGCGTATGTTGTAACCTTTGACTTGAAAATAATGGTTCGGGTGATGTGATACCACTCATTGGATCTAATTGTGCCAAACATTCAGCTATTTGTCTTAATAATTTATTTTCTGTCAAATATTTGACACCTTCTGGGTTATATAACATTGTATTCAATAGCGCTCGTCCAACTTCTACATATTTTTGATTTGGCTTTGTTCGTTTAATTGATGAAAATCTATATTTAAATGGTCGATAAAATGATATTAATCTTTTCATAAATTTTGTTGTTTTAATAGCTTCCTCTAATCTTCTTGGATTTAACAATGGACCTTGAATTAATTCCAACAAAACATCCCAATTCCATTTGGTATAAGTCTTTGTGTTCAAAACATTAGTTTCCATTAATAATTGTTTAAAAGATATATCATCAATATTAACACCTAGTTTAACTTTAACTTGATTAGATTTATTTTTCTCCTGATCAAAAAATCTTCTATTACTACCAACTGATTTTTGTAAATTTCTTGAAATTTTATCAATTTGTAATAATGCACTTGATGCTTTGGCATTTGAAATATCTTTTCGAAGTACCGCTGAACTAAACAATTCAGGTAACAACACTAGTTCTTGAACATCCTCTGATGGCAACAATCTTTCAGTTAATGCTAAAATTTCTGATAGTAATAACATTGTTTTCCTAGTATTTGAAGGTTCTTCATCTTGTTCCAAAATCTTACATAGTTGTTCAATTAATCCACATTTTTTGGTAAAAATTCTTAATAATAATGCAGTATATTGTTTAACAAATTTACAATCTTCTTTAACTTTACCTTCTTGTTTTAAATCAACTCTACCAAAAGTTGTTAATCTTCGACCCGCTAAATATGATGAAGACCATGAACTAGTTTTGATCCTAAACACTGAGAAGAAGAAATCTAGCAAAACATCTCTCATTGATGGTAATTTAACATCTAAACATCCAACCAAAGTTTTTAATGCCTTGAAATCATTTAATGAAAATGCATATAATCCACCCCAGGATCTTAATAAAGTCACAATAACATTAGCACTATTGAATAATCGTTCTGTATAAACATGTCCTCGAACTTGTAAATCTGTAAAACTGGATATCAGATAATCTAAATCTTTGCCATTTCTTAATAATGTTCTATATTGTGGTTTATCTAACATGTAAGAAAACGCCATACTAACTGGTGCGGATAACTCATAAGGACCATCAACCATACATTGAATTAATAATCTGATACCACCACTTTCTGAAACTAATTCAGGATTTTGTACAAAAATTTCTGCCATTGTTTCTGTTGCGATATTTTTCAATTTATCATCACTTTGTTCTGCTACTGCAACTAATGCTCTTAAAATGCCTATACTTAATTCATCAACACCATTTGGTACATCTAAAAATGCTCGAATTAGTTTCAATGCTTGTAATCTTTCTAATTGACATTTAGAATCTTTAGTTAAAGTTTTGACAATTAGATAATCTGTATATAATCCTCTAACATTTTTCAATGATTCTAAATCAGTAATTGCATACCTTGTAACTCTATACCCAGCTGCAACAACTTCTGTCTTTTGATGCAACAATAATGCTCGAATTCTATCACCAACTTGCGACATTGCTAAATCATATTTCAATAAAGGATGCCTCTGTAATAATGATACTAATTCATTCGCTCTATTAACCAAATATTCTGAATCATGATCTTTATTTACATTTTCCAAAGATTGTAAAATATCACCCAAACTCCATGTTGGGCTTTCTTGCCCACTATCTAGATGATCGTCATCATTATCATTATCATCATCACCATCATTCAGTATATCTGAATCATCATCTTTATCTGTTGATGCATCTATTGAGGTTTCTAGTAGAGTTAGTTTTGATTTCTTTGGTAATACATACTTGATAACCCATATTCATGTAATTGTAATTGCAATAATTGAATCTTTGCATTTGCTGCATCTAATTGACTTTCAACTTGCTGCTTGTATGCTTCTTTCCCTTCTTTTAACTTTCTTGTATCAAAAACTTGTAACAAATTCTCAGCACCTTCTTTAATTTTATTTTCTATCTCTAATTTTTGTAAAATATCATTTATTTGACCATTATTCTCGTTAGTATTATTGTTATTTGAATTATTTGTATTGCTCAAATTTGATGCTGATCGTGATTTAGTCGCTATAGTATCAAAACTTCGTCTTGGAGGGTTTAAATCATCCGGAGGTCGTCCATTATTACTATTTGTATTGTTTGCTCGGGTATTAGCAGCAACAGCCGGCAAACGAGGACTATTCATGATCTATTATTATTCATAACCTTTCCCATGCAATTATTTATTTGAAAAAAAAAAAAGTTGATATTATGCAATATAAAATAAAAAAATTTGGTCCTTAATGTATAAAGCAACTGACTCTGATATTTGTGGTGATACAAATATTTGGTTTCTAATAGTCTAGTATTAACGACACGAACCTTTTGTGCCCTTTTTTTTTTCGCTAGGGTTTAGTTCATACTGTATAATTAAAGACGTGCTTTAGCTTTTAAACGGTTTTAATTTTTTTGGGAGGTAAACATTTGTGCTGCATCGGGGTCCCGATATGTGATATATTCTTTAATGTTCAAAAAATTTTAGAGCATTAGGAAATATAAAATATTGGTAAAGGTCATTGTATAAAATAGAGGGAAGGGATAAACTAATGAGGCCAAGCAGAATAATCAGGTCAATACCACCCTCGACAACTTTTACTCAATCAACAGAAACTGGTATCTCATTAATAACAACTACAAAACTACGCAAAGCTTTAGATACTATCAAAACTAATAAAACTAATAATGCATTTCAAAATTATAAAAACATACAATATATTTTGAATAAAGATCCTCGAATTATACATCATCTCATCAAAAATGAAACTTTATTCAATGAGTGTATGCAATCAATTTATAATAATTGGTCCAATTCAAAAGATGGACGTTTATGGGTAATGGATTCACTGACAAAGCTTATACAAAGAAAAAACATTGATTCTGTCATAAATATACTAATAAATCTTATAACGAATGTTTTGACAAATAAAGAACTAATATCTTATTGGCAATTATTAACTAATTATGGAGATTCAATTGAAGGGGATATACGTAACTTATTAATAAATCGATTGCAGTCACTTAAAACAAAGCCTTATTTTTTACAGACTATATCAAATTTTATTATCAAAACTGCATTATTAGAATCAAACCCATTAGCTGCAACATCGTTTGCAATTTCATTAAAAGAGCATGTCAAAGGAGAAAAAAATAACATAATTCCTTTAATTTTGACAAGTTTTGATTATAGCCATAAAACTTATGGAATTTATTTTTTAAGAGCAATGCAAGAATTAGTAACAAATTTTAATCCAAAAATACCCAATACAGTTAAATTTAATATTATTCAAGGTGCTACATCATTAGGGGATGATTATTTTGATATTGTGTCTGATTGTTATAATTTGATACAATTTGGTGATTTGGGGATGGATCTAACGCTTAAACGAAAAAAGCCGCCTGCGGCTCCAATCGAAGCCTCACATTTGGTAATTTTCCATCATTTAAAAAATCATCGACCTATTATAGCTAAAAATATATGGATATCAATAAGGGATAATAAAGATATAACAACACATTCTTTTCAAATATTATCGAAATTAATTTTTAAATTCTCAAATTATAAAGATACTATAAATACTGCTAAAGATATTATTGATCGATTGAGTCCAAATTATTACCATATTGATTGTATAACTGAAGCATTATTGATGTATTGTTCAAGAACTAAAGATGTTGAATTGGCTGAGAAAGTTTATTCAAAAATACAACAACCAATAAATCGGAGAACACTAACTTATTTATTATACATGCATTTGAGTTTTAATGATTCTAGTGGTATTACTAAAATTACTGACTCAATTCGTCAAATTGGCGATTTAACATTAGAAGAATCGACTGCTGTTGTTAGATCTGTTGCAGCAAGAGATTTAATACAAGCAGAAAATTATGTTGAAACACTTGATGAAAATAGAAAGAATAATTTGTATTTATCACTAGCTGATGCAGCAATTAAACAAGATCAATTTGATAAAGTTGAATATTATTTAAACAAACTGGAATCACCAACATTTAAAGAAAAAACTTTTGCATCAACATTAAGAATTAAAAAAGAATGTGAAGATGGTAATTTGGATTCTGCAATCAAACTTTATAAAGAAGCATTAATTGAAAGAACTATTAATAATATTGCCCGATATTGTTTATTAGATACTTCATTACGATTAAAAGAATCAAAACATAACGCATTTTTAGCATCAGAATTCATTAGAGCAGGTTTTACAAGGTATGAACTTAAAGATTTGATATCTCATAGACCTTATAAAGATACTAACAATTCATGGAAGGAGTATTACGTTAAGAAAAAATTACCATTGTACATATCCAATAAGAAATAAATCCTACTTTTCTGTAAATAAATAACTAATTATTACTCCAAGTTCAGAACATTAGTATCAAATTATAAAAGAAAAAAGTTTCGTGATCATTAAACCGCCTTATTAATCTACTGAATTAATAAAAGAATTTGTACATAATAATAAAATAATAAAAAGAAGTTTGTTTTTTTTTGGATGATTCTTATTTTAAAAAACACATTCGAAAATTTGGTGCGAATCGTTTAATCGAATAAACCCATACCCATATCTTCATCAGATTCTTCTTCTTCTTTTTCTTCTTCAGCAGCTGGAGCAGCATCACCACCAGCAGCAGCACCTGCAGCTGGGGCAGCAGCTGGAGCAGCAGCAGCCATTGAGAACAAAGTGTCCTTGACGTCTTTGCCTTCTAAAGCTTGAGCGAAAACATTAGCCCAGACCTACAATAGTTGTTAGTATTTACTCTGATTTTAAATATTGAATGATTGTCTAATGATTTGTCAATAAATTCCTCTAGATAATTCACATTGTCGTATAGTTCTTTTTTATTCAACAATTCGCTATTTCATCAATCATTCGTTATTTCGTTAATTATTTGTACTTACTGGTTGAACTTCGACACCAGCAGCTTTGGTTAAAGCTAACAATTTGTCAGCAGTGATTTCGATTTCAGCATCAGCTAAGATTAATGAGGCGTAAGATACAGCAGCTTCGGACATTATTTCGGTATGTGTTCTTCAAGTAAAAATAAGAGACAGGATCGATATGTCTAATGGTGTAAAAATTTGGTGATAGGATAGAGCTGCTCCCTGGTGGTAGTAGTGGTAGATTTGATTCAAGCTTAGGTAATATTCAAGCAGAAGCAAGCTTTAACCTTGTACGTTGTCTTAATATTTTTCCATAGCCTATATGGAAATAGCTACCCGCTTAAAGTTTACTAGACCGCTTAAGCCGCTCAATAGATTTTTCCTAGTGGACTTTTCACCCATAATTGTTTTTTCATTTTCCTTCATTGACAAATTTTTCGTTGAATATCCAGTGTGCGCTGTTATAGCTTAAAATTCTAAATCACGCTTGAACAATGTAAAGTTGCGCATGCTTAAACCCAAAACAAAATCTAAGCCCTAGGGCAATATATCCCAATTTGGAAAGTTCTGTGAAAAAAATTGACAGCTTAAAGAAAATTAATAAACCCACTCTATTTTTCTTTCAACTCAAGGTCGGAGTCAATCGGACAGTTTAAGCTTCACGTGATCTGTAAACTTTGTCACCGCTTGAGTGTTTATTCAAGAAGGCGCTCGCAGAGAAAAAGAGCTCAATACTGCTTAAAATTATTATTGTAAAAAAAGCACAGCCTAAGACAAGCACACACACAACGAACGCTTCTGCTTTTACCTCTCCAACCCAGCTTTGCCCAGCACCTTCGCAAATCCCAATTCCCATTAGGTGAATATTGACAAATTTTTTTCAACATATCTTCGTGATTTACAATAGTATACGACACCCGCCAACCATCAAAAATGTCACAAAGTGTTCAATGCTTCGGTAAAAAGAAGAATGCTACTGCAGTCGCTCATGTCAAGACTGGTAAAGGTTTGATCAAAGTTAATGGTTCTCCATTAAACTTAGTTCAACCAGAACTTTTACGAATTAAATGTTTTGTAAGTACAAATTAGAGATACCCTTCATGAGAGATATTTGGAATGAAGGACTAAAGATGAATGAATAGACAAGCTAACAATATAGGAACCATTAATGTTGGTCGGTTTGGACAAATTTGCTGGTTTGGATATCCGAGTTAAAGTTACTGGTGGTGGTCACACTTCTCAAGTTTATGCTATTCGACAAGCTATCGCCAAAGGTGTTGTTGCTTTCCATCAAAAATACGTTGATGAACAATCAAAGAATGACTTAAAGAAAGCTTTCATTGCTTACGACCGAACCTTATTGATTGCTGATTCTCGACAACCAGAACCAAAGAAGTACGTATTATTAATATTATTATTATGGAGGAAATGGTGTAGAAAAATTTATAAAATGGCGGTATATTGTATACAGGAACTGGATATTATATCACATTTTATTTATCAATCATCTTTCATAAACAAAAAATTGAATAAAATTGCTAACTATTTTAGATTCGGTGGTCAAGGTGCAAGAGCTCGATATCAAAAATCTTATCGTTAGATTCTTTGTATCGAGTATTACGACGAGCGTTGTTCATGTATTATTCTTTATATTAATCGATTCTTCATGTTGATATGACTTATTTAACAAAAAACTTAAGAAAAAAAATTTACAAAAAATTAATTAATTAGACTCTGGTAATATATGGGGTATTTTTTTATTCTGTCAATTGATGTATATTGCCTCAAATGTGTAGGAGAATATGGTGTAATAAATTGTAATAATTCAAGAGGATTGTTAAGTGTTCAAACTTGAATATTATGGACCTAGTTCTATTAAAATTTGAGAGTACAATTGCACCAATTATAAGCATGACTCTTCCTTAGTTATTGTACATATGTGCTAAGCTTATAAAAAAACTGAGTTCTTGGATAGTTATATGGACTAGATATTAAATTTTGTGGCATGTTATCCTTGTCATGAATTTCAGAACGTTCTGTGCTAGTTATTATCTTGATCGTCTCGCTAAATTATCTTAATGGTTTCAAGACTTTAAGAGTACTATATTATATTATGTATGATAAAAAGTTACGGGCTGAGGAAGCTGTATAGTTTTTCGAACGTTGAATAGCTTCAAAATAAACGTACAAATTAGAACGATAGTGTTCATAGAGAGGACCGAAAATGATATACTTGGAAGCGTCTCTGGATAAAACTCCCCCCTGTAGGCCCCAATCAAGTATGCGTGAACCAGAGTTTGAACTTATTTGAGTAGAAGTGAAGAATACTGAGCAATGCAGGTAGGGAAAACTTTTGAGCCGCATGATTGATGGGAATATTTGAGGTTGAGCTTGGATTTAGATCTGATCAATATGCAAGGCTATGTCAATACTAGATTGAACATGCGATAGAATATAAGGAATTTTTGAGAGAATAGAAAGAATAATTTAAAAAATTACAGAAAAAATAGATAATTGATATATATATATGATCAGAAGGTACCGTCGCGTAGAAAATTCTAATCAGATATACTTTACAAGAATTAAAAATAGGTATAAATAATCAAGTATTTAACACCATATATATTGAAAATAGCTAAGTTAGATACTTAAAAGCATGGTAACAATAGTTATCATTGTTATCGGCCTTACAACTACAATTGATGAAACTCCTTAGCCCTCGAAGATACACTAGTTGTTTAGTATTATTACTAATATCTACAATTGATAGTGGACCATAACTCAGCAGTAGTTTATATTTGGGGCTAACATGTATGAACTATAACAATTTTGTAATAACTAATAAAGAGTTAAATTTAAATATATATATATATATTTATATATAGAATATGCACTAACGTTATGTATACCTACAGTTTAATGACTTAGCTTACACAGTACTCAAATTTTAAATTCATCTACCGTTATAACTATTAGTATCTAACCACTGATAAGCTAATAATTGTCTTAATATATGTAGGATTTCTACAATTTAAACTTGGATCTTAGTATAGACCTACAGCTACTTGTACGTCATAAATTAATAGTAGAAAATAATTTCGAGTAAGTTAATACTGATAATTCATATATACTATAATAAATTAGAAGAATACTCGGAAATCCAATAACAATATATATATAGTTATGGCGGTTAGAAAAGATAATAATTATCTCTATATTTATAATTAGCTTTTCCAATCAATTTATGTCAAACGCAGTTTAATATATTATCACCTAACAAGACTTTTCCAGTTGTAGGATATCAATATTATATATTTAGGAAAGTTATATAAAGTGGGTTCGTTTTGTATAAATATCATTATTATGTAGTTTTACTGTTATTACTTCATCTCCAGCTTCTTCATACAAACCAAACCATTATAGTCTCTAATATTAAAATACTTGTCAGGAACTGTACCCATTAGATCTATAAAAGTATCATAATAAGCCTTTTTTTGTTTATCATTTTTGGTATCTAAATAACCTGAAATCATATATATATTTTGCAGAAAATTTTACTGGAACATAACAACAGACATCATTGAATTTGATCCCGAAACTTCTCGACAATATTTTGGACATAAATGAGATGAGAAATCTATTAAAGCCAATGCTGGCTCAAGATCCGTCTGTAATTTTAATCGATTTTAATTGTTCATGATTCTTGCAGTAAGCTTCTATATTTAAGATTTGATGGTCATCAAAAATTCGAACTGTAAGGACTATATATGAATAATAATTTGTTTTCCATAAAAAAATACAAGGTTTTCTCATATACTTTCTTTCGAATCTAAACAGAATGTTAAATCAAATTGTTTCTAGTGGATATTATCAAAAAGGATTCTGTTATAAGCCAGATACCTGGACATTAATGCCTAACAGCCTAATTATATAAAAAAGTATTCTGACTGTCAAACCTAGTTCGAGTTTAAGAATCGAGTAGGGGTACTACCTTTAATTTCCTAATATTTTGTGGCCATCGCGATGTTGTTGAATCGATCAAGAAACTGCAGGTGGTGTAATTCTCACAATTTCGCCAAAGAGACTCAGTCAATAATCTTCATCTAACAATCTCATTTCTTATTCATATTGTTCAAAGCACCTTTTTAAATCAGGCTTAAAAATTTCTCGGCAAACATGTATGAGTTTAGTGTACCTGATGGAGCTTCTAGTTCAATATATGCCCCTATTACTTGTGCATTAATGGTTGTTGGTAACTTCAATGGTCCTTCGGTCTTATGTAAATTATTATAACTTTATAGTATGTGTTTTTTTGAAATAGAATAAGTACACTGTAAGACAGACACTACTGCACTAAACAAGTAAGAGTACTCGTCATGTCATATACATCCTTATTGCGCTTAGAAATACTTATATTATTTTTGATTGCATAATATTTTGGAATCTCTTTAGTATTATCATAATATAATATAATAGCTCAAACATTTGGTACAAACCTGAAGTAAATTTTGTCTAGTTGGTCTTAACATTGCTTTTGATAATTCTGGAATATAAAAACTTTACACCAATAATTGGGACCATGTGTTGGTATTCCCTTCTACTATATATATTTGAAGGGGTAATTGAAGTACCTAATTCTGTACCTTGCTGGTTGAGAGAGGTTCACGGTATTTTTGTACATGTCTATCTAGCCTTATTATTGAATAATATTGGCTGTTAACTAATGATAGTGAATGTAGGGTTTGCCAATCTGTAAATTCGACTGCAATATATATTATTTTATAGCTACTGTTGGAATACTAAAAAGTTGAGAAAATACGTCAATGTAGTATGAAAGCAAAACATAAATAAAGGGAGTGAAATGATGTTGTTTATCTCTTTGATAGTATACTCTAAATAACCCATTCAAGGGTTGGTTATTGGCAGTCAATATTTGTCTTGTTGAGACTTGCACATTGTTAGTTAGCTCTAATCTTATCAAAAAACATACCTATTCCACTCTTAATCGTTTAGAATAATTATTATGACAATTTTGTGTACACGTGCAGTGCTTCATTTGAGATTTGTAGTTCAAATATTCTGATCAATATCATGATTGCAAGGGTATCTACAATGTTATCTGAGGGTACAGCATCCGGATTTATATCTCTTGTACTAGTATACTTCAAGTTATACCTAATCTCAGCTTCTTGCAGAGTCATAATTCACCAACAATAAAGTAGTTTTCATATCAAAAATTAGTCTGATATATAGTTGCTGTGTTCTGTATTATGATACGTAGCATTGACTATGAAATATTGTTAATTATTTAAATAGACTTAGATGCCTCAATGATTACATGCGCAGGGATGTACAAATGTCAAAAATGGAGATGAATCTGATAAAAATATCCGACCTACCATGGCCACGAAACATTACTCTGATTCAGATGGTTCAAGTCAGGCTAAATGATATATATACCAGCTAATATTATATGTATGTTTATCGACCTCTCGGGAATTATAAAATTTGCTATAAGTGTGCATTATAAAGTCCAAATTACATGGTACTTGCTGACTGCAGTTGACAAGACTTGTTCGATACCGCAGTATACCAAAGCCAAATTTATTTAATAACGTTAATTTTTGATTTAGTAATTAATTTAAAGTTTAGGCTCTAGGAATAGAATAGATAAATATATTGTACGCGCTGTAAAACGTAAAATTTGGTATGCACGTACCCAGCTAAGCTTATATGGAGCATTTTTCCATTTTCTGGTGGCGTCATAGAAGTCCTGTACAATGTTGACCGGTTTGACATCCCTACTTCAGTACCATGTCCGTTCAAGAACTAAAGCATTTTAAGTCGAAATAACTATACCGGTAGTACTATAGAGAAAATCTATAGAAGCTTTGGTTTGATTAATTAAGTGTGTGCAATTGTAGTATACCCCTCTAAGTTTGACCCATTTAAATTTAGTGAAGTGGAACCCATAGTTTGATGAGAATACGAATCAAAAAGACTATATAAACACAAGCTTTTATCAATCTCTTGCTGCATCCGACAAAGAGGGAAAAAACAGTGCGAACTGAAAATTTATACCTACTATAACTCTTATAGTATCTCTATCGAAATTGGGGGCCTAAAATTGGTCAGTTTGTTTACAAATAATATCCACCCCAATAAAAAAAATAGACAAGAATAATAATAAATTCTCGGTCGCGTGTTTTTGGAAACCATGCCAACCACCAAATGATCTGCGGAAATTGCGTGTATTTCCTCAGGTTTGCAAAAAGCAATTTGCCCGCGCACGCGCGTCGACCTCTCGAATTTTTAAAAATACTTGAAAAAAAAAAGATCTAAAGTGTAATAAAAGTGATAGACCTTTGTTGCGCTGCTCCTTAAAAATCCTGTAATTGGGAGGAATCAACGAAAAAAATTTCCGCGCTTAATGGCGTTTTAAGCGTGTGTAAGATCTCCACATCATGTTGCAAAAAAAGCTTTTGTTCTCTTGTGTTAAACGCTGCAGTTTTAAGTTCTGGTGTCCCAAAAAACTCGTAAAATAAGTGAGAAGCGTGTACCGTGAGGTGAGCCATTGGTGTAAAAAAAAATTAATAAAAAAAGAATCACCACCTCAACAACTAGTTTCCGATCACAACTAGACTACTCGTTTATATTTTGATTCCTTTTAAACGACTGTAATAAGGGTATCGACAATACGCACCATTGGTTCTATCTTTATTGATTATTATTTGTTCTCACCTTCTTATCTAGAACGGTAATTAATCAAAGACAAGTTTGAATTTTAAAATTTTTTTTTTCTTTTTTACTTGTGGGTAGAATTGAAAGCGGTTAAAGTTTACAACTCGGTTTTACAACTACAAATTTACTATTGTTTGATAACATTGTGATAATACAAATCAATCATCTAGAAATACTGGATTGCTAAAAACCAAATTTTCAAAGTAGGTTTTATCAGCACTCTTTACAGGAACCAAAACTTACTCATTTTAAATCTCCAATACTTTAAAAAATACACAATAAAAAAACGCCCGATCCGCGTCGTTCGCACCTCAGCGCCTTTGCGTCACGAAAAAAAAAAAACACACACACACACACCCACACACAACAGCACTGGGCTTTTACCGAAACCAAGCCACCCACATTTTTTTACCCTCCAACCACTACTCGTTTCAACGCCAAATTTTTGAAATACTGAAACGACCGTGTTTTCCTCTTTATTAAATTTTTTGGTCTTCATTTTTATTTTTATTTTAACTAATTTTTTGCAAAATTACACGTCGTTTCTGACGAAAAAAAATATTTTAATTTCAAGAAGGAAGTTTAATATTTTATTCGCCACAGCTGAATTAACAAAATTCTACAATTGAGTTTACTCGTTAATTTTTTTTTAGATTAGAATCCTCGACAAAAAAATTATCACAATTATTAATACATCATTATTAATAGAGACACAATTTTGTCAAGTTTAATTCATTAAAAATACATATTAATAGAACAATTGGTGATTAGTTAGATGGATCCAAAGACTCCACCAGATTCCACCCCATTACCTACACCAGCTTCATCAGGATCACAACGAAAGAGAAGAAATATGACAGACACCGATGATCATCAAAACGCGACTCAGGAGGACCAATCTTCATCACAATCTCCACTACATCCACAAATAACAAAAACTCAAGAGAAGAGTGCAGAAAATAGCACTCTTAGTATGGAGAATCATAATTCCAAGGACGAAAATGCTATGGATATTGATGAACCAGAATCTGATCAAAGTGGTAATACTATAAAGGAGAAAGATGATACCGATAAGATTGATAAACTTCCCGATACACCGCCAGATGATGATAAAAAATTAGAAGAGCAAGTTGAAAAAGTACCTGAACCAAAGAGTACGCCATCCTCAGTAATATCATTAACTAAAGTTCATCCTTCAAAAGAACCACCAGCTAGACTGACGTCGAGGGTAAGGCGTTCATTCAATTCTGAAAATGCTAGCAATACATCATCTTTAGAATCTATAAATGAGAATGGTGCAACTAATGATAAAGATCCGCAATTATTTTTCGATATGACCAAATCACAATTATACCAAACAAAAATGGCATCTCATGCTTTTCAACAAAAGACTCCTTATAAACAATTTGTTCAACAGATACCTGCTAAAAGACCTGTCATAGATAAATCAGAAACTTTGAAATTCAAGGATTATAATAATGATAAAATAGACAATTTATCAAATGAAGATTCGAAAAAATTATTAAAAGAATCTATAGAACATACAAATATATTATCCGAAGCATTAACAAAATATGAAGAACTACTAACCTATTGTGAATTACAAAACCAGCTATTGGTAATTCAAAACAATGAAGCATTGCAAAGATTTGAAGTTGAAAATAATATTGTGAAAAGAGAAGTTGATAGATTAAGATATGAAAATAATGGTGGATTAAATGAATCTGCTGCTATATATAGGAGAAGACTACGAAAGGCTAAAGTGAAATTGAGAGAAAGTGAACAGGCTAATTTGGAAAAGTTGGGTGAAATTGAAAGACTAAAGAAAAGAATGAGAGATAGTAGGTCTTATAGGGAAAATCTTGAAGCAGCTGCAATGAGACAACAACAAGCTCAATATCAACAACATCAAGCCATGGCAGCTGCTTATCAACATCAATGGCAACAATATCATCAAGCTACCGCTGCACATTATCAGCAACATTCAGGGCAACCACCACCTTCAATGCATCTGGGGTATGATCCATACCAACAATATCCATATCAAATGCCAGGTCCACCTCAGCATCCACAACAACAACAACAACAGCAGCAGCAGCAACAACAACCACCTCCACCGCCACCACAACTTCCACCCCCAAACCCTCAAACTACACAATATCCACCACTATCTACATCTGCTGTGGCAAAAGCTCAAGATACCTCATCAACTACTCAACAAAGGTCGAGCCCACCAACTCAAACATCTTCTCAATCCACTGAAAATGCTTATGAAGGTAATTCTAGTAAAAATCAAACCAATTCAAGTCAAGAAAGTAACATTGGGTTGGATGCTTTGACAATGTTGGCATCGCAAGTTTTGGATGATCGAGATAAATCAACAAAAACTGTTTCTTCTGATGATAGAAAAATTAAAAGAGAAAATGATAAATTTCAAGAACCTAATGCTACAAAATTAGCTCCTCCATTAACAACACAACCATCCAAATCGTTTGAAAGTAATAAACGCCGCAGAGCAAGTAGTGCATCAACAATTTCAATTCAATCTGATGATGAACGTGATGCACATGAAACAGAAGATGAAGGTGATACACAACCTGTAAGATCACCAACTAAGATTCGAAAAGTTTAATCAAGACTCATTCTTTTTATTTATATGTAGATGTATATTATTATTTTTATTAATGAACCATTATGTTTTTATCCTACAATATAATTCAAGTGTAGAGAGATTAAGTTTTTTTTTTTTTTTTTTTGATATATTTTTTGTTTGTTTTGTGAAATAAAAATAATTACAAGATGCTAGAATTTATATATGATAATAATTAATTGAATGAAATAGAGAATTAGATTAATGAAGATGGCATATCACTACCAGCTTTCTTTAAACCTGCTAATCTGTCATATTCACCAGATAAAATTCTTTCAACAATTAATGCATCACGTTCTTTGATTTGTTCTGGGGTTAAAGTACCATCATTAACTAAACTTTCTTGACCATCATTATATCGTTCTTGAGCTCGCAATCTTAATTCTTCCATAGCCCAATCACTAATGTTTTCTTTATCTAAAAATAGTGCAAAAAATAAACATAATAATGCACCTGGAATATAACCATAATAAACTAAACCTTCCCAGCCTTCTTTTTGTTTTTCTCTAATGATTTGCCATGTAACTTCACCAGTTTCCTTATCTTGAACTGGAATTTTATCCAAAATTGTTGCACCTGTTGACAAATATTCTTTTAAATTTTCTTGATTTTCTTGAAATAGGGCCATTTGTTCTGATGATAATTTGAAATAATCACTATAACTCATTCGATCTTTAGTCAAACTTGCCAAAAATGATAAATTAGCTGCTTGTTTTAATTCATCATCACTTGGATTTCGAGCAGTACCATCAGCATTAGCAAATAATTTACCTGATGGTGGTAATGCATCTACACGTTGTCGAATTTCAGTTTCTAATTCTTGACTAAATCGTTGAAAGCCTGGACTTGGTTTGAAATCTTTGATATTAATTGTTGAAATCATGCATCTTGGGGTAATAAATGATCGATTGATAGCTTGTCGAGAAGCCAATTTAGTGATGCTGCGAAGCATTGTTAGATGAGTAAATCGTTTAAATATTATAGTATTGAACTAATCAATTAATGTCTTTTTTTTTTTTTTTTTTTTTGTTCAAAATTTTACGCGGGTGAACTTTTCTAATTGGGAGGATCAAGTAGTGCTAAAGCTGAAAATTTATATGGTAGAAAAGAAAAATTGGTTTTAATTTGATTGGATAGTTGGTACCGGGACGGCAAATTTTTTGTTTGAAATAAAAAGGTTACCCGGTGTATCACCATTTTTTTTCAAAACCATCGAAAATTGACGACATTTTTTGAACCATCAAAAAATTGGCAAAATTGACAAAAATTTCGATCTTCTTATATTTTGGTAAAACGTTGGAATTTCCATTCTCAAAAAAGTAAAGAGGGGTACACAGCCGTACGTATGCGATGGCCCTATATTGGGAGTTGCCTAATTGGGAAGCTGCGCCCTATATAGTACAAAAGCGCGGCCATATTTTTTATTACTTGGAAAAAATTTGGAAAATCTAATTTTCAAAGTAGAGAGCTTAAGCAGTAGTAAGAAACACTCTAAACTCGATGAATTTTTGAAAAATTCTCACACTGTGATGCTCATTTTGTATAGTTCCTCTTTTTTTTTTTTTTACTCTCTCTTTTTTCTACGTTGATACCCTTTGCACCGAATTAGCCTAACGACAGGAAATATCCAAACCAACATAACAAGAAAATGAGATTCATTCGATCTACCGAAACTTTGACCGTCCCAGAAGGTGTCACTGTCGAAATCAAAGCACGACAAGTTACCGTCACTGGTCCACGAGGTGTTTTGAAAAAAGATTTACGACACATCAACGTTACCTTTGAAAAAGTCAACAATGCTAAAATTTTAATCCACATTTTACACGGTGATCGAAAACACGTTGCTGCTTTACGAACTGTCAAATCATTAGTTAATAACATGATTACTGGTGTCACCAAAGGTTTCAAATACAAGATGCGATATGTTTATGCGCATTTTCCAATCAATGTTAACTTGTTGAACAATGGTACTACTGTCGAAATCCGAAATTTCTTGGGTGAAAAACGAGTTCGATCAATTCAAGTCGGTGAAGGTGTCACTTGTGAACAATCTAAAACCCAAAAAGATGAATTAGTCTTGATGGGTAACTCTTTGGAAAACGTTTCTCAATCAGCTGCTGATATTCAACAACAATGCCGAGTCCGAAACAAAGATATCCGAAAATTTTTAGATGGTATCTATGTTTCTGAAAAAGGTGTTATTGTCGAAGACGAATAAATTATCCACTAATTGAGGATGAACAGCAACAAAAAAAAAGACAACCATTTGTATTAATTATTTTAATGTATATAATTCTTCGGGGTTATTTTTTTTTTATTATTTTAGTAAGATATTATCAACGTAGGTTCTTTAAAGAAAGAACTTTTCCGGAGTGTAGAATTGAATTCCAATTTTTTTTGCAAATTTTTCATCTGTATCTGCAAAATCTTTTTCTCTTCCTGCCGCATCTCCTACATAGTAACTGTTTGATATATCAATATTTATTTTTTCAATTTTTAAATCATCTAGTAGTTTTTGCCACATTCCTCCATTCGGTTTTCTATACTCATCTTTAGATTTATCTTTCGGCTTTGTTGCTGCATAAATTAATACATTATTAATTTGTAATTTTTTTGTAATTTGAGTTAATCGATCTTTAAAATCAACATATCTTTTTGATTTAATATTATGAGCTGGTATACCACCTTGATTTGAAAATATAACAATTAAATAATCAGATTCTAATGATGATAACTTTGGCTGAACTTCTTTAAATAAAAATTGCCAATCTGATTTACTAGTAGGCCATGTTCTACCATTTAATGGTTTGACTAAAGTATGATCTAAATCAAACGCTGCGATTTTGATAGTTTTTGGTAATTTTGCTAACATTCCATATTGACCTTTTAATAATGAACCTTCTAATTTCCACATCACAGTTTGTTCTTTATCTGTATTATCTTCATTCGATTTTTTCTTTGAACCTTTTGGTTTGAAATACGCGTCTAATGACATTGATGACGGTATTACAATGGAGAGTTGAAAATTAAAGTTAAAAAATAAAATTTCATCTATATATATGTACACGGACAAATTAAATAGAAAAAATAAAAACTTTACGCGAAGATCTCGAGGAGGCGTCGCGCGCTATTTTAGGTTACATACTAAAGCAGCTATTTGAGAAATTATTCTCGTTGACCATTCCAATCGGGATACCCCATATCAACATCAAATGCTGGTTTACAAACACGATTAATACCATCAGTTTTATGAATATTATTCAATTTTTCAATATCTTCCTTGGATAATTCAACAATAGTAGTATTTTCTTGAATTCTAGCTGCCTTGACTGACTTTGGTAAAACAACTCTACCAGAAGAAATGTGCCATGAAATCAAAATACAACCGGCAGTAGCATTATATTTTTCTGCGATTTCCAATACAGTTTTATTTTTGAATAATGGAGTACCAGTAGAACCAAATGGTGTATGAGATTCAACAATAATATCATGTTCTTTGCAATAATCACAGATATCTAATTGAGGTAATAGAATATGGGATTCAATTTGATTAACTGATGGTTTAATTTCACATGTTGGTAAAAATTCTTCCAATACTTTAACACTAAAATTTGATACACCAATTGATTTGGTTTTACCATCCTTTTTCAATTGTTCTAATTGTTTCCAGAATTTTTGTAATGAGCTATTAGCTGCATGATCAGATTTACCTTCTGAAGTTTCTGGGAAAAACTCATCATTACCATTAGAATTTAAACAAGTTGGCCAATGAATTAATACCAAATCAACATAATCTAATCCCAAATTATTCAAACTAGTACTAACACTTTCTTCAACTTTATCCCAATAGCTTGGCCAAACTTTGGTGGTAATAAAAATATCTTCTCGTTTAATACCTTTATCAAATGCTGCTTTAAACCCATCACCACATTCTTTTTCATTTTTATAAAAAAATGCACAATCAACATGCCGATAATTCGAAGCAGTTAAGGATTTTTCAATAGCATTTTCAACTTCACCTTTTAAAGATTTAGAAGTACCTAACCCTAATGCCGGGATGGTATTACCGTCGTTTAATTTAAAGTCAATTGTAGTCATTGTACTATGTCTTTGCTTGTAGTTTTTTGTATTTTGAGTAGAATTGAAAAAAATGTGGGGGGTAAGTTGGTATTTATATTCACTGATTTTAGCAATGATAATTATGCGTTGTTTTGATTTTGCGGGAACACTCTATTGATGGGTCCGATCTTTAATCTAATACATGCACTAATCGCTATCCGATGATTTTGGCAAATCTCACCTCCGACATTTATCCATTACAAAAAATATCTGGAGGAAGTTGGATCCATAGATTAGCGATAACATGTACCTTAAATACAAACTAAAAATAGATAGAAAACAAAAAATATTAATAAATACAAAAAGAATATACAAAAAACGTTATAAACCAAAACATTATTACAAGTTATTCATTACAGCTTTCATAAAAGTTGAACCATCAACTTGTTCTTTATAATCCATTTCAACTACATTTTTCAAATGTTCAACAACTTGTTCAACAGTTTGATTTTCCAAATCAATCCCTTCTGCCCATTTTTTTAAGATATCTTTCATTAATGCGCTACCTTCTTTTAAATCATCTGGTTTAAAACTTTTATTATTAGGATTTTCATCTAATTCATCCAATTCTTTTGCCTTTCTTTTTGCCATATTAATAACTTTTTGTGGAAATTTTACAACTTCTGCAACATTAATACCAAAAGATTGATCACTAATACCTTTTTCAACTTTATATAATAATGCAATGTCACTGGATGGATTAGTATATTCATCATCAGTTTGTTCAGATATATTCGAAACTTCAGCACAAACCTTTAAATTGGTAACCTGATTATATAATTCAGCTAATCCAGTTAATTCATGGAAATGGGTTGCAAACATTGCAAAACAGCCAATATCTTTAATAATGTGTTCACTAATAGCCCATGCTAAACCAAACCCATCATATGTTGAAGTTCCCCTCCCCAATTCATCAATAACGATTAATGATTCTCTAGTAGCAGTTCTCAAAATTGTAGCAGTTTCTAACATTTCACTCATAAAAGTTGATAACCCTTTCAATTGAAAATCACCAGCACCAACTCTTGCTAAAATAGAATCAAAAATTGTCAATTCAGCTTCAGTACATGGTACAAAACAACCAGCTTGTGCCATTAATGCAATAACGCCAATTTGTCTAATATAGGTACTTTTACCACCCATATTTGGACCAGTAATAATTAAAAATTCGCTATCATCTCTTCTCAATTCAACATCATTTGGAATAAAATTGATTTCATCTTGTGCTTCCATACATGGATGTCTTGCTTCTTTTAAAATGGTGTTACCAGAATGTCTTTCATTAATAGTTGGTCTAATATACGGTGTTGGACTATTAGCACTAACTTCAGCAAAACTAACAATAACATCTAAATGAGCCAAAACTGTTGATAGCTCAGTTAAAACACTATGATATTGTGACGCGACTCTAACAACTTCACTAACTGTTTCACTTTGTTCCTTTGCATATTCTGTACTACTATTTTTAAATTCTTTACTTAAATTCTTCAATTTTGTATTTTGGAAATATATACCATTTTTCATTGTTGCCAATTCAACATATCCACTTTTTGACTTTAATACTGCTTGCTCTTTTCTTGTAACTCTGAAACACATACCATGATTTTTATGTTCTTCCATATTTAATTTTGGTAATCCCAAATTATCTGCTACTTCTTTTCTTGCCTTTTCCATCCCTTCTCTTGATTTTTCAATGATATCATGTAAATGTTGTAATTTTTCACTAGTTCCTGGATTTACTCTAAATTCATGATTATCTAATGCATCTAAATCAACAGCAAATTCTACCAATTCTCGATAAACCGCTAATGGATCTAAACATTCTTTAATTTTATTGACATATGTTGATTTAATCTTATCCTTATATTCTTCAACATTTTCTAATGTGTTAATAAATTCGGGTAATCGAATGATTAATTGATAAACTCTAACAACATCTTCTAACCCAGCTTTACCACGTTGGAATTTTCTATTTAATCGATTAATATCCGGAACTGCTGGTAATAAGTCATCCTGTAAAGTACTTCGAATACTTGTATCATTCAAAAATGCTTCAACTAAATCATGTCTCTTTTCAATTTCAGATTTATCCATTAAAGGTTGTTTTAACCATTGTTCAACTAATCTTGATCCAGCAGCACTTTTACAATTATTTAATAACCCATATAAACTCATGCTTTTAACCCCACCTCTTGCTTCAGGCATTAAATTCAATGCTCTTAATGCACTAGCATCTAATCTCATATATTGACTTAAATCATGTTGAACCAGTTTATAATAATATTTATCATTATCATCAACAGTTGCTAGTAATTTTAAATAATTAATTAATGCTGCTACACAGCATGTAGCTAATTTTTGCTCCATTGGTCCAATCAATTCTGCAACAACTTCATTATCTTTACCTAACAATTTTCTTAAATCTTGTTCAACATTATCATTTTTAAAATCAGTATTTTTCAATTGTGTAACACCAACATTACATCGATCCATAATTTCACAAATCTTATTTAAATCTGCATCTTCTTTAACTTCTTGTAATGCACATTCTTTAACACTTAATTGAATAACTAAAGATTCTAAATTTGAAAATAATTCATTATCAGTAAATTCTGAAACACCAATAATTCTTGAAACTGTATCAACAAAACTAATTCCAACAGCCCTTTGACCATCCTTTTGAGTAACTTTAACTGCTAACATTACAGGATTTTGATCAATTGTACCACCCAAAATATCTTCTAATGCCTGAATATTACCTGGCGATGCTGATTTTGATAATTTCCAATTAGTTCCACTATTATCATATAATTCCATCTTTAAACCTCTTTTTAGTAATCCATCTTTAACAAAATTACCAAATACTGCATGATTCATTGTACACCATGGTTCATCATTGAAATATTTCAATACTGATGTTGTACGATGAACTGCTTGTGCAACAAATTTGGCATCCTCTTTATAAGTTCGATATTGAGTAGCTGTATCACCACTTGTTACTTCAAAAATTCTGATTGTTTGTGCATCCTTTTTAGGTAGTTTGTTCAGAAATTTTAAGATATTTTCCGATGTTGCGTCTCGTTTTGACATGCTATAGGTTGGTCTATTATATGATCGTATATGAAATATTTGATAAAATAAAAGTTTTGAAACGCGTTAAAATGGTTGATTTCTTGTAAATTTTTATTTGTAGCTAATTAACGCGTGCTCTTCTTACCCAACCTGTGCAGCGACGTGTAAAGCTTGAACAGTATTTTATAGCTATGGGCCATTGAGAAATTCAAGCATTGAATTTTCCGTGACGGGATACAGTTGTTTTTTATTAATTCGATGTTGGTAGGGAAGCTTGGAGCAAACTAAAAAAATGAAATAATCGATTAGTTTGTGATACCAAGATATGCATATAGTAATTCAAAATGTATTAATTTAAATGCTTTATAAATATGTAAGAGTTGATGTACAACTACGGGACACTTAAGCTGTTCACCATGTTTTAGATTTTATTATTAATGATGAACGAGCATCAATTCCCTCAGCATTATCATATGTGCACTGAATTGACTATGGATATGGGTACTTCTTAAATCCATATGAAGACCATGACTCAAATATGTTCCTAAGTGTTGATAATATACAATTGATCTTACATTACCTCAATTGTAATATTGCAGGTTACAAAATTTTGAATTTAGAGGTATCGACCCAACTTAGCTATTGGAATAAACTCGGATGGCTGATGCTACGAAAGTCAAATTTAAGCTCGATCGAAGCAGGTATCTGGAAATATGTATTTAAATTGTTTAAGCATCATAGAGTAAGCACCTGATAATCACATACCGGATTTTTCGTGAGTTATACTTTTAACATGTTGATTGAGTACTCCCAGCTCTTGCATGCAATTGGTGAACCCTATCAAATTTAAGTAATGAGCTGTCTCCATCAATTATATCGGATCCTGCAAGAGTGAATATTATTTTTGAAACCTTAATTAAGTTTTTTTGTATACAAAATAGCATTTAAATAAACAAAGCATAGATATAGCATTATAAATGGTTGAGATATCGTTACTAAGTAGATGTAATAGCTTCGAAGGGACCGAAAATGGGCTTATAATTAATGGAGGATGTGCCATTGTATCGGGTAGAGCATGCATGTATCTATGAAGTGGAACCAGTATCAGTGCATGACTGATAATTCTCATTCATATTACCATTGTAATTATAATTATATATATGATAATATGAAGGCTGCATACACTCATGCAATAGCTGAACCATATATATGTATATATATATAGTTAAGGTTAAGATGGACTAAATTAGCTGGTACTGGGTGGATCATTGCAATAATTGAAGCTAAGCCCTTATAACTAGTAACTCACATAGTGTATATCATATTTAAAGAGACCTGGCAGTTTTAATTTAAACTGACAGAAAGAATAATACCAATGTGTGCATATGCCTTATTTATTGGATATGCATGTACATGTAGCTTATTAAATATTGGTTGCTAATATCGATCGGGGTTGACAATGAATGATAAATCCATTTGATTATATAGAATATACATTATGACATGTGTATACTGGAAGTAGTATGGACTGAGTTTGACTGCAACTTACACCAGGTAAATTGAATTGTTAACTGCTCCGTGAACAATAAGCTAAGACCTACCACTATACTGGTATAAGTACGAGCGGACGGCTGTACAAACACAAAGGGCCCGAGACCCTTATGGATGCTTCAGTTTTACAAAGGTAATATATATCGATAGTTACCTAAGTTATAGTAGTGCATATCTGATTGATGTATACTGCTATCATAAGTACATTCAAGCTCCAAATAATCAGGCCAGCAGAATAGATCTAAATATTCACCGTACCAAGGTTTATTTATATCCTTGTGTTATTGTTAACTCAAAATATTTTTGATGTGATAACAGCTATAGCCAAAAGCCTCAGCAATACCAACACTTCAAAATAATACACCTTGAAAACTTTTAAACTTTATAGATTTCAGTTTGTTTCACTTGCTTCGATCGGTTTTTAGGAGCATCCGCGGATATCAAGGATTTTCCTCCCTCTAAAAGTTACAATTTTAAATTGGCAGCATCAACATTATATATATATTGGATAATTCACTTATTCAATTGCTGCAATATAATGATAAAGCTTTGAAATTAAATAATAATCTGATAGAGAATAAATGGCAGATATTTTAACAGGGTTAAATGCAGGCCAAAGAAGAGCTGCATCATTCAATCCAAGAGGCAAAGTCCAAATTTTGGCAGGCCCAGGTACTGGTAAAACAAAAACATTAACTACAAGAGTTGCTTATTTATTAGCACAAGGTGTAAAACCAAATGAAATATTAGTGATGACTTTTACAAAAGCTGCAGCTCAAGAAATGAAAAATCGAGTTGCAATTTTAATTGATGATCCAGAAATCTTACCAGAATTACAAGTTGGTACATTTCATGGTATGATGTTTAAATTATTAAGAAAGTTTGGGCCTGATTATGGTGTTGTTGATGAACAACCAACAATTTTAGATGAAGGAGATGTCGAGGAATTAATTAAAGAAACTGTTGATGCTTTAACATTAGATGAACGAAGTGAAATGTGTATGTATTATAGAGCTGGGAAAGATACAAGAAAAGTTGCTAAAAAAATACGCAAAGAAATTTCAACATTAAAAAACAAAAGTTATACAATACAGCAATATAAAAATTCATCAAGTTCTAATGAGCATGTTGAAAAAATATGGCTACAATATGAAAACCAAAAAAATATAATGGGGACAGTTGATTTTGATGATATTATGACATTAGGCCGAGATTTAATTTTAGATTATCCTGAATCTGTTCAAAATTTTAAATATGTTTTAGTTGATGAATTTCAAGATTCTAATATTCCTCAAATGGAGATTATTAAAGCTTTGGGGGATAAAGCTGGATGTGCTTTAACAGTTGTGGGAGATCCTGATCAATCTATTTACGGTTTTAGAGGTGCAGAGCCTGAAAATATGAGAGATCTATTAGATTATTATAAAGATATGCAAGTTGTATATTTAGAGAGAAATTATAGATCAACTCAAAAGATTCTTGATCATGCAACAAAATTAATACAAAGCGATAAAAAGAGATTAGGAGCAGATAGAAAATTAATTGGTACAGATCATGATAAACAATTAAAACCGATTGTATTAAGTGCTGAAGATTCACCAACGGAAGCAAATAAAATTGCTGAATTTATTTTAGACTTAATGGATAGTTACACTTTTAAACCAGAAGATATTGCAATTTTAACAAGAAAACGAGCATCACAATCAAGAATTGAAATTGCATTAAGAAACTCAAGAATTCTGAATCATATTATTGGTGGATTATCATTTTTTGAAAAAGCTGAAATTAAAACTATTGTTTCTTATTTGAAATTTATTGATAATACTAATGATTGGGCAGCTTTTACAAGAATTATTGGAGTACCCAGGAGAGATATTGGCCATGCTTCGTTGAAAACAATTCGATCAAAGTTTTTCAAAAGTCATAATGGCAAAGATTTCTTTGAAATTTTGAAAAGATTTGCCAGAAATCCACTTTCAATTGGGTTATCCAATAGAGCTGGTGAAAATTTATTAAGATTCATTGATTTTATTAAGCAACAACAAGAAGATCTTGAAAGAAAAGATACTCCAGAGACTTTAGCTTCTATTGTTAAAAATATTCAATCTGAGTTTGATATTGCAAGTATTTATTCCAAAGGTAAAAATGATAAAAGTAAAGAATTGAGTAGAAAAAGTATATTAAGTAATATTGAATTATTAGCTGAAATGTGTAATGACTTGTTGGAAGATAATTCAATTGGGTTATTAGCGGATACAGGAAACGTCTTGGAAAATTTTCTAGTTAATTATTCATTAGATCAAGCAGTGGAACAAAAGAGTAAAGACGAAAAAAAAGAAGGTGTTTGTATTTCAACTATTCACAAAGCAAAAGGATTAGAATGGCCAGTGGTATTTGTACCAAATATACATAATGATGAATATTTTGATGATGAAGATGAAGCAAGAAGAATGCTTTTTGTTGCTATTACAAGAGCTAAATGTTTGTCAGTTTTATCATATAGTGAAGAGTTTGTATATGGGCCATGGGGGTGTGGTAAAAGAATATTCCATCCATTAATGGCTAGAAGTGTTTCAGGTGTTTGTAATTCATATGTTGAAAATTTCCCGCAATTAACAGAAGATGATTTTGATTATTGCGCAAGATTTTTAGACTTTAGAGATGAAACAGTTGATGATGATGAAGATGATGATAAAGAAACTGTTGCAGTACAAAAAGAAGAAACAGTTCAGGATTTGAAATTGGAAATTAGTGGAAATCAAGCTCCACCAGATCAATCTCCAGTTTTAAAACCAATTATTACCGCAGAACCAACAAAGAGTCAATTGATTCCTGCGTCTACTACTCTAACTGATCCAATGAACAATCTACAAACTTCTAAACCTGAAATCGAGAAAAAAGCATTTCCAAAACGCACATTAACTGCAGGTAGAAAAAAATCGCAACGATTACGAGATAAAGGAGAAAATAATTAGAAAAAAGTAAATTTTAGCTATAATAGTCATAAAATTTTCATGGTACTATTCATAAAAATTTTAATTTCCAGTAGTATTTGTAAATTTTAAGTAAGACCTCTCAATTTTTGTAAACAAATAACTCGCGAAATATTTTCATTGTATATAGCGCACGCGCGTTTTTTTTTTTTTTTTATCAGCAGGAAAAAAGTGACGATTAGATTTTGATGGTTGGGAGTAGACACATTTTATGTCTTTTTTTTTTTTGACACCACAACTTTTATAGTAAGCCCTCATTCAATACAAACAACTAAGAATGGAGAATGAATCTTTGGTGGAATTAGTTATTCAAAATAAAAAAAAGGATTATTTCTTTGAAAGAGATTGGGCAAATTTTTATAATAATTTAGAAGATAAATTCGATGAAAGAATTGATATTGATTTAGATTCTTTAATTTCATTATGTGATGAATTAGACAATGTGACAGGAATTGAACCGAATGAAGAATTGTTAGCTGAACAACAAAATAACGAAGAATTGGAACAAGTTTTGAATGATTTATGGGTTATTCGATCTGGATTTCAAGAAGTTGAAGCTATGAAAGAATTGAATGAATTACAATCAAGTTTACAATCTTTAGATCGAGTTAAAAATAAATTGGCAACTTTTGAAAGAAATTATCCAAATTGTGCATTAACTTGGAATATGAAAAATCAAACTTATGATACAAGTAAAGAATTGTTAAACTTATTAGATGAACAATGGAATCAAAGTGTTTTATTTGATAATGGGTTGATTGTTGATCTAAATAGTGATATTTATCAAGCGATTGAAGAACAAGATCCAAGGCATGATAAAAGAGAAAATCTATTACAAATGATTACTGATAAGGTTATTGTACCACTGTTAGATTTGGAAGTTAAAAAAGTTTCAAGAAATGAAAATAAGTTAGAATTTCAATATGGTAAACCATCAATAGAAGAGTTGCAAATGGCATTAACAGAAACAATTACATTTCTAAATGATAAATTCAAGGATACTCTTGGTGATGCATTACCTAAACGAATCGCTTCATTGATTGTAACAAAATTAACTAGAACATCTTTACCATCATTTTTTCCTGCAACTGGTTTGGAACGATTTGAAATGCAATTACAAGAATTTGCAGCATTAGATTTCAAAATGGAAGATCTTGGTTGGAGTAAATCAGGGGAATTAACATCTTGGATTAAAGATTTCAAGGTTGAATGGGTTCAACAACGGAAATTAGTATATTTGGATAAAATCCGTAATGAAATTGAGACAGATATGGATGTTATAAGAGTAACTAACCAACCACCAAAAGAACCAAAGAAGGAACAAGAACAAACAGATGATATGGATTGGGATGATTGGGGTAGTGACGATGAAGGTAATGAAAAGAAAGACGAGAGTGATAATAATGATGATTGGGGTTGGGATGATGATGAGAACCCATTAACTTATAGTTCCACTAATAATGTAACCAAATTGATTGAATTAATTAATCAATTTAGTAATGAATTACAAGATGAATCAATTACTACTCGACAAGTTGGCGATTTGATTTCAACTTTCCGAGCATTAACACCGTTAATTTATGAATCACAGATCTTGGAATATAATGATATAACAAGGCTAGTTGATTTATTACCATTATATGTTCCAGAAATTGATCGAGAAAAATTAATAAATCGTTCCAACCGTGTATTTAATCAATTAATAGAATCCAAAATCGCGGATATTAGTCGATCGGTCCAAGCCGCCAAAGGATTCCGAGATTGCAGTAACAACGGAGGAAACTTAAAAAATTGTCAAATTGCTGTGAAACAATGTAATCAAATTATTGAAACTGCATTTAAAGAATGGAGAAAAGAGGCATCATATCCAATGACTGGAAAATTGGTTGGATCAGTGTTGGATTATTATATTACAAGTGTAATGTCTAGTATAGAAGCACAAGATGATATTTCAGAAAACGAATGTAATGAACTTGTTTCATTAATTGGCAAAATTTCCAAACTAGATAAATTATTCAAGACCACTGATGACTCAAAACAAGCTACTGAGTTGGCAGTATTTTATACACCAAATTGGATCAAGTTTCAATATTTTGAACAAATTTTACAAAGCAATTTAATTGATTTGGATTATTTGGTTGAAGAAAATACTTTAGTAGATTTCAAACCATATGAGCTAATTCGATTAATTCAAGCATTATTTGCAGAAAGTGAAAAAAGAGAAAATCTTATTAGTAAAATATTACCTAGTAGATAGATCTAATAAACTATTTGCAGCATCATCATTACTGCTAAACACGTTATTCTTATCATTAAAAGTTTCTGTTGTGTTTATCTTATTCGATGGTTTTTTCGAATCAGTTAAAGTTTTGTCTTTAAAAATATTTGTATTCTCTTTTTCTTTATCAGCAGAAATATTAGTAGTATTAGCAGTATTATCGGTGTTTTTATTATTATTAATTTTAGTAGGAGTGGAACTATCCAGTGGTTGGAAACTTGGGATTCTGAAGCATGATTTCCTGCTTTTTGCAGTCGCGTCATTAAATGCTTTTATACTCCATGAATCTGGTGGTGTTAACTGATCTAATTTGACAAGTTTTTGGTTCGTAACAAGTTTATAATATGCAAACCGTAACCTCATACGCATTTGATACGCGAGTTGTTTGTTGTTATAATCTGTATTTTTCTCAACTCTATCCGGCATCTTTTTTTGTGCTATTCCTGTGGTTTTTTAATGTATTGCTTGGTAATATTGTAGTTTTAAAATATAAATATTTTTGGTAAGGAATCACCAAGTTCTAAAAAAAAAAAAATTCAAGTGGGTAAAGAAAGTTTAGTAATATACACGCGACGCGCTTATACTAGAATAGTATTTTTTTTTTTTTTTTTTTGGTAAATAGGATCCTCCTTTTTTTTTTATCTCCCACTTTAATTATTTTTCAAAACATTTCAAACCCTGACACAAACAATTTTAAAAACCTTAATTTTTATCTCGATCTGAATCGGTATTCATCCCGCCGTTCATTAAATTTCATCAATCCTCTTCCTTTTAATATAACACCGGTCTCGGTTTTGAATTTTTTTTGCTTTTCTTTACCATGTTCTGCTTTATTATTATTAATTGATTCTTTTTGAATAGTTGGACTAGATGATTTGAATGATCTAGCTGGTTTTGGTTCGTTAATTTCATTAGTCTCAACAGGATTATTAACGGTGTTGGGGATATAATCTAGTTTACCAGATCGAGTAATTGTCAATTGTTCACCGGCCAACGGGTGATCGTCATCATCGACCAAAACGTCTTGAAATTGATCCAACAAATTAACCCCATGGACTAATTTCCCGATTTTTGGAGCTTTGATTGAATCAAAATTTTCAAGACTAATAAAAAATTGTGAAATATTTGAACAGTCATTATCAATTGAATTTGCAAAATAAACACCACCTCGTTTTAATTGTTGAATATTTTCATCTTTTAATGGCTTTAAATCTTTATCATTTAAAACTTCACCACCTTGAATAATAAACTCTGGAGCTACAATTCGATGGAAATTACTATTTTTATATCGTTTTGAAGCACATAATGTATAGAATCGATCACATAGAGTTGGAGCATTTGTATCATCTAACTCTATTATGAATCGGCCTATAACAGGCCCTTCAAATTGTAAAAATACTCTCCGATGCATGCTGATTGAATAAAATACGTGATAAATTTGTCGTGATGCAAAAAATTGATTCAAATAAAAAATAAACTCAAGCAGTGATAATGCTCCCAACCGCTTGGGTGAGCATAAGTGTTATGACGACGCCGCGATAGCAATATATAATTAGTGCATCACTGTTACCGATTATTACCATCGTCTATTATTTATTTGTATTAAATTGTGAACAAGAAAAAAAATTCCCCATACTCCTTACACACTACTTCTAACTTTACTCTTTTCTCCACAGTAAAAGCAGTAATGTCAGAACCTCAATCGCCACAATCACCTCAATCTACACAATCATCCAAATCACAACCGAATTCACCGACTATAGATACTAATATTGATACTAATGATTCTTTGAAAAATAACAATAAAGAAAAGAAAAAGGGGCCACTCCCTCTAACTCTATTAGCAGTAACTTTCAAAGAAGCGGCTTTAGATAGTCCTAGTTTCCGTGCAACAACTAACCATTTGAATGATCAATTTGAAGCTTTGGATAGATGGATTGATGGGTTTACAAAAGCCACTTTAAGATTATCACAAGAAATGGATGGCAAGTATTTGAAAGCTAAAAAAAAAAAAAAAAATTTTACTAACAAAATATAGTACTTCAAGATATTGTCAATTACATGACAAGTCGGTTTGTACCGGATTTTGTTACTCAAGGCATTATAGATCATGATTATACAATGCTAGTAATGAGACGATTTGCAGAAGCACATAAATATTATTGGAGTAAAGTGATTGCTAGAAATAAAACACAGTCTTCAAAAATGATAGATTCACTTTCGGAGTTTCAGCGAGCCGATTTGCGGAGCTATAAAGATAGTAGGCGGAATTTTGAAGCCGCACAGGCTAGATATGATTCAGTTTTATCAAGGTATTCTGCAATGTCAAAAACAAAAGAACCAAGTTCATTAAGAGAAGATGCATTCCAAGTTAGTGAAGCTAAAAAAGCATATACTAAAGCAAGTTTTGATTTATGTTGTATATCAGCTACTGTTCAAAATAGTTTAGATTCAGTATTAATTGATTCAATGACCGATGCTTGGGGGTTAAAAAAATCTACAGTGGCATTATCAGATCCTGTTTATCAAAAATTTGGAGTTGATATGCATAGAATTAAATCTTGGAGTAAAGTGATGAGTCAATCTGTTAAACCCATTGAAAGTGAAATGTTAAGAGCAAGAAAAGAAATGGAAGATCAAGTTTTAGCGAAAATTGTTCCATCAAGAAATTTGGAAGATTATTCTGTTCAATATTCTTCAATTACACATTTTGTGCCTGATGACAAATTAACTAGCGATGAAAAACATGGATGGGTGTTTGTCAAAACTTCAATAAAACCTGCAAGACAAATCTGGGTAAGAAGATGGGCATTTGTTAAAAATGGTATGTTTGGTTGGTTGGTATTATCACCAAATAAAACTTTTGTTCAAGAAAGTGATAAAATCGGGGTTTTATTATGTAATGTCTCACCAGAACCAAATGAAGATAGAAGATTTTGTTTTGAAGTTCGAACAAAAGATACCACATTAATTCTACAAGCAGAAGGGTTAAATGATTTGAAAAGTTGGATTCAAGTATTTGAAACTTCAAAAAGATTAGTAATTCAACAAGATAAAGATAGTGATATGAGTTTTGCATTTCAAAAATCATATCCTTTAATTCCAGAATTTGCTTCAACTCAAAATTCAACAGTAGATCATGAAATGACACATTCTTTGAGTGATAAAGTTGGTGTTTTGGCATCAAATGAAGCATCAAATATTAATAATTTAATGACTGCGGGTAAAGGTGTTTTGACAAATATTATGAATGAAAGTGGTTTCAGTGCTGTTGGACCTTTTGGTAATGCATTAGTACCATCTCCATTATTAAAGGTACCAATGCCAACTTCATTAACTAAAGAAGCGATTGTTGCTAATAGTTTCATTACTCCAACTAGTGTACCAAGTGGTACTACAAGTAATTATTGGGGTAGTGTTAATTGGGCATTATATTTAAAATTATCACAATTAGGTAATACACCAGGTGTTTCACATGCTATTGTACCAAAATTAGAAGATAGATATGAAGACTTTTACCCATTAGAATTAAGAGCTCAAGATACTCAGATGAGAGCTATTTTCCAAACTTTGATTGATGATGATCCATTAGATAAAGTTGTTATGGTTTTTAGAGCAATGATTAGTCCTAATTCAAAACAAGAATTACCAGGTCGAATCTTTGTTACACCAAGAAACTTTTATATCTATAGTAATTGTTTTGGATTTACAGCATTAGTTAAAAGAAGTTTAAAAACTGTTACAAGTGTTGAAGGTCATGCAAGTACAAGTTGGGATACATTATTTATTGTTGATGAGCAAGGACAAAGTGCAATGTGTAGGGTATTTTTAGATTCTGGTAGAACAATTCAAAAAAGAATGCAATATTTGGTTGATATAGATGATAATTATCAACCTGATTTAAAGACAATTATTGAAAAATTACAACATATGGGCACTGGTGTGGCACCAGCTCATGATGAAGTTACTGATGAATCAGTTAAACAAACATTACAAAAGTATTTAACTTATAAACCAAACAATAATAATACTAATAATAAAGATAAACCAACAGAAAAGACATGGGCCATTGATTTAACAAGTACAATGGATCAATTAATGGTTGAAAAAGATTTTGATGTTTCTGCAAAGGCATTATTCCATGTCATTTTTGGTGAGTTATCATCTGTATTTAAATATACTGAGACATCAATGTTGAAAAGAGAAAATTTGGAAATCTCACCGTGGCATATTAATAGAAATCACATGGAAAGGGAAATTTCATTTGATCTAAAATCTAGAGGGGTATTATCATCAAAACAGCAAGCCAAAAGAGTTAATACTGTTCAAAGAATTGAAAAAATGGAAGATAATTCTGCATATATTATTTATGATAGAAGACCACCATGGGAACTGCCACATGGGGATGTATTTTATCTAACTAGTAGAATTATTATTACTTCTGATAAAAATAATAAAAACAAGTGCCATTTTGCAATTTATTCAAGTATTGAATGGATCAAAAGCTCCAAATTTACAAAAAATGTTGTTGAAAGTTTAGTTTATCATCATTTTAATTTGGAATGTAAATTGGTTGTCAAAAGGATTACTGAAGGTAGAGAAAAGTTGGGTAAACGAGGAATGGCAGTTACTGCAATTCGATTATTTGGTAGATTAGGTCGTGCAAATCCATTAGAAGAACATGAAAATCAAGAATCAAAAGAACAAGAAGAACCAATTAAAGCAATTCAATATTCTTTACCAAGTCAATTGTATAATTATACTGTTGGGTTTGCAATTAATTGTATAGGATTCATTATTTCTGTTGTTCAACAACTTGGTAAAAGTATTTATAATGAATTTACAGTACATAAAATTGTTTTGGTAGTTTTGGGATTATCAGTATTATTTAATCTATTTTTGTTAGGTAAAACGGGTACATCTTATTGGACTGAAAGAAGAGCCAATAATTTATCGAAGCAGTTAATAATAGGTGAACCAATGCAAAGAGGATTATATTTAAATGAAATTGATGATTTGATATCTAATGAAATATCATTAAGTCAAGATAAAAAAGATAGTGTATGTTTTGAAAAATTTCAATCATTAACAAATGATTTGGCTATATTTAAGGATAAACCATCACAGCAATACCAACAAAGGATTCATGATATTCGAAATGGATTAGCAATTCGAAGAAATAAACTATTGGTTTCATTAAGAACTTTGAATACTATTGAAAGAGAAACTATTATAGCTGAATGGGAAAGATGGTTACTATCAGAAATTCATTTATGCACTTTGGTATACAAAACTGGTAATGTATCTGATTCACTAAGACAATATTGTTCTAGTTGCAGTAAAGAATTAAATGCTCTAAAATAAGTTTATTATTATTATTATTATTATATTATTAATTAATTAATTTACAATTTTCAAAAAGACTTCTTCTAATGTAGTATTTGAAATAGAATAACTTTCAATTCCAATTTCGGATTTGTTTTGTTCAAATAATTTAAACAAATTGCTTAATTTATTTTCACCAGGTATAATCAATTTAATTTGACCTTGATATAATCTATCACCCATTTTAGTTCCTGGAATCATTTCTTCAACCCAATGCACAATTTTCATCATTGATACCTCATCTTTATAAACAGATTCAATATGAACATGGAATGCATCACCATAACTATGTCTTAACCAATCAGTTGACCCAACAGTTAATAATCTTTTACTTAAAATCCCGGCACGATCACATAATGCATCAGCTTCTTCCATTGAATGAGTTGTAATGATTGTAGCTCTCCCACTACTAACCCCAGCTAAAGTTTTCCACATAATTCTTTTAGCAAATGCATCCATCCCACTTGATGGTTCATCTAATAATAAAACAACCGGATCACCAATTAATGCAATAGCTAATGATAATTTTCGTTTATTACCACCAGATAATTTATGTGCTAACCGATCTCTAAATCTTCCAATCCCAACAGCTTCAATAATATTATTTACATGTTCTTCAATATTTGTTAAACCTCTCAATCTTGCATAAAATTTCAAAGTTTCAACAACTTTTAATTTATCCATTGCATCGAATTGAGGACAAACACCTAATTTATTTCTGGCTAAATTTCGATTGTTTGAAACACTAACTCCATTAACTAAAATATCACCATCAGTTGGAATCAACTCACCTCTAATCATACCAAAAGTTGTTGATTTCCCTGCACCATTGGGTCCCAATAATGCAAAAGTTTCTTGTTGTTTAACACCAAAAGTTATATCATCAACAACTTGTTTGTTACCACCAAATTTCTTAGTAACATGATTAACTAATACACCATTATAATCATCTGGATTATTTTCAACATTTTTGATTTCCTCTAAAACTTCATCACTTGGTTCATTAATTTCATCTTCTTGATGATGTTTAGTTTTTTTCAAAAATTTCTTTAAAATTTTTGGTCGATATTTACCACTATCCCACCATAATAAAAATAAATAATATACAACTGATTGAAGAATCAAATATAAAATTGGACCACCATAAGCCAAGATATGGCCCATATATGAAATTTCTCCACCAGATTTATTACATAAAACTCCAAATAGATTCATTGAAACAAATAACCCACGAATTAATGATGCAACAGGTAATAAAATCGCCATACAGAAATGAACTGTTAATAATTGAGATGTAATAACACTTGGTTTTGCATAAACTTGAACACATAAATATGCAATTAAATATAACAAGAAATAAATAGCTTGAATAGCTGCTGTAAAAGAAAATGCTGCCAATGTACTTGTAACAAAGAATGAAATAATAAATGATAGTAAAACACTTGCTAACATATATAACATAAATGTCAAGAATAAATATCCTAATCCAATAATATGTGTTGATGCACTACCAATAACACCAATTAGGACAGCACTCATTAAAATCCCCAAAAAAAAGCTAAACATTGTATAAGCACTCCACAAAGGTAATATTCTTAGCCCATTTGAATAATGCATTGCTCGAACTTTACTGATTCTTTCATAAGTTGGATATAATCCAATAAATGCAGGTGCAATTGACATTGCCAATGAAAAATATACAATAAATTGTAATGTATCACCGGTACCAGCACTCCAAGGATTTTGAAAAGGACTAAAATCTGTAACTAAAGTAATTTTCCCATTCATTCTTAGATTATTCAACAGATTTAAAACAGTTGGACCCTCATAAGTACCTAAAAATCCACCATTTATTTTATATGCAGCAGTTGGTGGATTTAAAAATACCCCACCAGGGTATAAAGTTCTAAAATTATCACTAATATAAGTTTGAAATTTATCAAAATCTTTAACAAAAGTAGTTTTAGAATTTATTAGCATTTCAACTTGATTAATACTATAATTACCATATTTCATGAAATTTTCTGCATAATTTTCAATACCTTTATTAAAAGGACTTGACACTAAATTAAAAATTTCAAATGGGATTGATGAGAACTCCTGTTTATTAACTTGATCTTTTGGTGAACAACTTGAACCTTTAAAATCTGAAACAAATGTTCGAGTAGCTGCAGCAACAATAATAGGAATAACAAAGGTTGCAATTTCTGATAATGGGTTTCTTTTAAAAATCATTAATCTTTTTCTAAACATTGCAATGGTTTGAGCAAATAATCCAATTGGTTTATTATCATGAGTTGCCCCCAAATCAGTATTAATATTTTGTTGTTCATCATGATCATTACTTGCAACTTTTAAAAATACATCTTCTAATTCTGGTCCAGCAATTCTAAAATTTTTCTTTTCTTCTTCTAATACTTCAATATGTTCTAATAAATCTGATGAATTATCAACTTCAATAATATTTTCTTCACCTGCACCAAAATTTTCAACAAAAATTCTATATCCACCACCCATAGATTCTTTCAATTGAACTGTTGAACCTTCTGCCTTTAATTCACCTTTACTCATAATTGCAATTTTATCTGCTAAAACATCTGCTTCATCCAAGAAATGTGTAGTAAACAAAATAGTACAACCTGTTTGACTTAATAAGATTTCCCATAATCGATGTCTTGATTGAGGATCTAATCCAGATGAGACTTCATCAATACAACAAACATTTGATCCACCAATAAACGCAATCCCTAATTGTAATTTTCTCTTTTGACCACCAGATAAATGCATACTTTTTGTATCCTTTTTCAAACTTAAATCACATTTTTCAGTCCAATCATTAACAACTTGTTTTAAATCTGTCTTTGATACTCCTTTAATAGCACCCCAAATCATTAAATGTTCATGAACGGTCATTTTATCCCATAAAACATTTTGTTGAGGACAAAATCCTAATTTACTACCTCTAGCTAAAGAAATAGATCCACCAGTTTTCTTTTCAATACCATTAATCATAAACATTGTTGTACTTTTACCACTACCATTAGCACCTAATAAACTAACAATTTGTCCTTTACTAACAGTAAGATTTAAATTATTAACTGCCAAAACTTTTTTACTATATCGTTTTTCTAAATTCTTTAATTCAATTGCATGTTCAGTATCTTCAGTCATTGGTGCTTGTGGAATACCATGAATAAATTTTTCACTTAACATCGTTAACCCAAAGTATAAAAATATTTGAATAATACATAAGACAAAAATAACAATTGTCATACTATTAGTCTTTGGTGCCTTTTTAACCATATTTTGAGCAATATTTTCATGTTGCCATCTTGCACTTGTTGCAATGAAATATGAATAATTAGATGGTGGAAATAAAATTGACAAAACATAAACTGCACCTACACTTTCTGGATCATCAAGTTTGGTTTGTAATGTAACAGCAATTGCTAAGATAACTGATACACCAGATGCAATAATCCCAGCTAATTGTGAACTTTTGAATAATGAACCTAAAAAGATTGCAAAAGTTGCCATACTAATCCCACTAAAAACATGGTAAAAAATAAATATAGCAGGATTTGATTCTGTATAAACTTCAAATGATAAAACAATACCAATTACAATCCATCCAATGAAATAGACCATCCCGAATGCTAAAACATAACTCATCAATCTTGCAAAAGTTGATACCCCCATTGAACTTAATAAACTACTAATACCTAGTTGTCGTTCTTGAGCTACAAACCCTGTCAAGTGATAAATTAATCCAATCATACCTAAGAATAATGCTGGTGCAATCCAATCGGCAATAATATTAGTAAATTGTTCATTCAATTGATTGTCATATTGCTTTTGAGTCTTTGATGTGAAAACAAGAGTATTTGGAGTTTCTGTCATATTAGTAATTGCTTTATCAACAGCCCATTGTAACGGCATAACTGTAACATCAGTATCAGATTTCCCTTTAACATCAATTGTTGACATGCCACTATTTGATCTAATAGTATAATTATAAATCTTTTTATCCAAATCAATACTATTCCATTGAATTGCACCAAAACAGGGTCCAACACCTTGAAAATTTTCTTTACATAAAGTAATAACATCATCTGGGTTCTTTAATTCATGAATTTGTTTATTTGGGACACCTTTGAATGCAATATTAGTAATCCTTTTCATTTCATCAGTCAATTCATCCAATGCATAATATGCTAATAAATTATCCCCAACTTCATTTGCTAGAGGTTGAATAGGTCGAGCTTCCCCAATACCATAAGTAGCTTGAGGATAATAAAAATTTTTACTTTCTCCCTAACCTTGTTAGCACTTAATTTTGTTTTTATAATGCACATACCATGAATACAATATAGGCTACTGGTAATAAAAATGACCTGAAAAAAGTCCACCACCAGCTTCTTTTCAGAAGTAACAAACATTTCTTTGTTAATGTCCATACTTGGGTCAACACCCCAGCATAGTCGTTATCCATTCTAGACTGTCGTTAATTGTCTATATTGAATCATGAAACTTCTTTCGCTAAAATTAAAAGAAAAAAAAAAATTCAAAACGAGGTGATAGAGGTAAAAAAAGGGTTTTAAGTTTTATTTATACAATTAAAGATGCGCGAAAGTTTTTTTAATCATTTCTAAGCTAGAAGAATGCACTTTTTTTGTTTTTTCTTTAAGATTGTTGAATCTGAGGTCATACGCAAAATTTCGTCTCAGTTTTCTACTTGTTTGATCAATTGTCAGTATTTTTGTCTGGGGGGGGGGGCAGAGCAATTTCGGAGTTAGCGAAGCACCGCATAAGCTCCAACCTGTATAAATAATATGTAAAAAAAACCACTGTTAATGCAGGAGATTTTGTTCAGCCTCAAGTGGAATCTTGGTCGGCACACCGAGTCGTGTGCCAGCGCTGCTGCACGCAGAACTATTAACTCCGCAAGCATTCTGTAGAATAAATCTGCAAGGCCAAAATTAAGTAACTGACGTGCTGGACGGATTATACCAGTTTTAGACGTTAAAAACCGTTTAAGATCTTGATTTATTCATCGGTAGTTATAATATTGAACAATAGATGGCTAGAATTAGTGCTAGCTAGCTGTTTCAGGCTGACTTGATTCAATAATTGTTCATATTTGAGGAATTCAATAACTCTATGGTTGAATTTAAATTAAATGTTTATTGATGTTTTGCCACTTGCTCGAGAATTTTCAATAAAATCTTGGGTATCACTTATATAGGCTTAAGCTATAAATTGCATCAAAAAAGCCTATAAATATAGATATTCGGATGCACAATTAGAAAAAAAATCGTAAAACTCGCTTTTTCACAGAAGCCTAACCAAAAAAGGCGAATTTATTGGATTGATACGCATTCAAGTCCAAGTTGTATTATAACTATAGCCAACTGCTTTAATTTGTCAAGATTCTAAAATTCTTAGTATTGGATTGGCATTGGCTGCATGACATATGGATACAAATTCAAGAAATAAAATACCTGTGCCTGTTTTGGATATCCGATATTTGTAGCCGTATGCAACCTATAGTTTGTTTTAGAAGTAGTATTTATAGTACATTAAATCTACAGTGTAAGTTCAAAGTTCTAATTCAAAATTCAAATAAGCAAGGACAAAACCTGGGGTTTTGGTTAAAAGCGAGTTATGTAGTTCCAAACTTAGTTAAAACTGTTATAAAAGTTTTCATATAGTTAATAATTGCTATAGCATACCGTTATAGTTAGTATGGAAAGAATATCTTTTATAACTCGTGTTGACCCATGGGACTTCATCTACAGATTCAATCTGCAATGCCAATTCAAACTATGACCGGTCAAGCTACCCTGAAGTTACATGTATATATAGCGTCTTTGGATTCACAATCTCCAAATATACCAGTCAGCGCTCTCCTTCTAACTAGGTGTGTCTCCTTCTGCTTTAGTATCAACATCCGGATATAAAAGTGAATTCAACCTGACATTAGTGAATGGGTCAACTCACTTTAAAATGCTTACTGGTGAAAATTCGTGGCGCGCCTTCATTCCTAACTTAAGCAGTACTAGGCGATCCTATCTCAATGCACAGCCTTTAGCTGCTAGAACTAACAGTAGCCGTTGTAAACAATAGGATTGGAGTCCAATCCTTTAATATATAAAACCCCTGATCGTCAGTCGCCCATTCGATATATCCGGATAGTCATCCATCCCATGGATCCTGGATGAGGATGAACCTGATCGTTTACCACTACTGGTACTGGTAAATCGAAATAGCGTTGTACGATCATCATAATCATGAATTACAAATCTTTTGGATGCAGATTGAATAATCCTATGAAGGGCAATGAATATGTTGCCGTGGTAAGATATAAATTAATGTCAACAGCTGGCTTCTTGGTAAGCTAGCATGACATTGATATTAGTACCCTGGTTTAGGTATTTATCCGAGTATCATTTATTCATATCGATCCATTGTATAATTATAAAGTTAATTTTCAAATATTTGAATTCTTAAGATACATATATTGGGCTAGCTTTCAAAAATTGATATATTAATTTTTATCTGGAATATAAGTTTTAAAGGCTCGTGTGCAATTTTCTGAATATTAAGTTTTTGTTATTGTTATGTTGTCATAATAAAGGAACTGAGCTACGTACAAAGTTGTACATGTACATAAAAGGCTAGAAAATGGTATGTAAGTACAACATCAAGTATATGCGACAACGCGTTAATTTAAAGTCGCGTAAAATTAATATTCAAAAACCAATAACTTCGGCATACGTTAACTTTAACCCTAAACTGCTAATAGTCTTCAGTAAAATTAAAATTTAAAGAAACACGAGTCGACTAAAAGTAGTGTAACTATTTTTAGTATATTACATATATATCCGGATATAGCTATTGTATACTAATGTAGTTTTATATGGGCTGAACATGAGACAATTACAACACAATATTAAATATGACAGACAAAAAAAAAAAAATTAATAATTAGAAATTACCCTATTAGAAACAAACAAATCTATTAAAAATATTAACCAAAAATTTAAAAAACCTCTATAACTCTATACCAAATTAACAAAACAAAAAAAAAAAAAAAAATCCAATTGATCAATCAATTAGATCAAAACAACTAAACAAATGCTGGCCAAAATAGCACCAGCACTTATTCCTAATTTTGTACCAGAGCCTTCAAATGGTTGAGTAGATTCTGGATAATTACCAGCTGGCATTGATGGCATATTAGCTCCATCAGTTGGAATTGCATTACCAGAATCAGTTAGGAATGATTGAGTAGTTGCAGCGCCTGTATCTGATAAGTATTGTGTAACGTAATCATAACCAGTATCATAAGCTTCAGTGCCATAACCGGTACCGGCACCAGCAGCAGTGTCAACACCTTGACTACCGTATCCAGTTGGAGCAGCAGAATTGGATTTATAGTACTTATTTGGATTATAGGTGTAACTTGGTGAGGCATTTGCAGTAGCATACATATCACCAGATGCATAAGAACCAACAGTACCTTGATTAGAACCTGCTGAAGCATAGTAACCTGAGGAATCAGCACTGGCATATGAGCCAGATTGGCCATTCCCAACACCAGGACCTGAGCTACCTGCTCCATACCCTGAAGAACTATTAGATCCATAACCTGATGAAGCATCGGACCCATACCCAGAATCTGAACTTGTGTCTGAACTAGCACCGGCACCTGCACCTGCACCTGCAGCTGCACCTGCACTTAAACCTGAACCTGAACCAGCATTTCCGGTAGCATAAATTGATCTAGTAGCATATGAGGTTTGGTAAGCATTAGTAACTGTATTATAAACAGTGCTACCACCAAATCCAGCATTATTTTGTTTTTTATTATATGGAGCAGATCTGGTGACTTCTTTGACAATAGTAACTGGTGCATTTGGTGCTTTTATCATTGGACCCATTTGACCTCTATTCATACCTTTTCTCATTGGGGGTGAAGAACTTTTCATTATTTGTCGTTTTTCAACTGCTGCAGTTGGATTGATCCGGTGATGCGGATCAACAATGACACTACCATCCATATTCCAAGATGCACTCATTGAGAACCCATTATGAGCACTTGGAGTGGAAGTGCTAGTGGCAGTAACAGTTGTAGTTGCCGGTACATTAGTAGCTTGTTTAACAACTTTTTGAGTTGGATAAATCTTGTGCTGTGGATCAACAATAACACTACCATCCATATTCCAAGATGCACTCATTGAGAACCCATTATGAGCACTTGGAGTGGAAGTGCTAGTGGCAGTAACAGTTGTAGTTGCCGGTACATTAGTAGCTTGTTTAACAACTTTTTGAGTTGGATAAATCTTGTGCTGTGGATCAACAATAACACTACCATCCATGTTATAAGAAGCGCTCATGGAGAATCCATTATGAGCACCAGTTGGTAAAGTGGTTTTTGTAACTGTGACAACAACAACTGGTGGTGAAGAAGCACCTTTACTTACTGATGATGAAGTACCTTCACTTTCAAGTGGTGGGTAAGTTGGATAATCTGGATCATAGACTGGATTATCTGGTGAGATTGTGACAGCTGGGATTCTCTTAAAACTTGAGGAAGATAATGAGGAAGGTAATAAAGTTGGTGCTGGATCACCGGGGATAGTATCAACGGTTGGGATTGGTTTTGGTGAAGGATCTGGCTCCATTGATGAGATTGGTTTAGGGAATGGCAATGGTTCCATAGTTGGGATTGGTTTTGGGGCTGAATTTGGAGATGGTAATGGTTCCATAGTTGGAATTGGGATTGGTGTAATATCATCGGTTAAGACTGGGTTTAAAGTTGGTAAAGTTGAAGGAGAAGGAATAGTTGTAGCTGGAATAGAATAATCTGGATCAATAATAATAGTACCACTCATATCACCACCAAAATTAGCAGAGATTGAAATAGCTCGCTTATCTAATTGATCATTGTTATAATAATAGGAATACTGTTTTCGTGGGGTACAAGCTGCTTTTGGTTTAGCAACATATTGATTAGCTGGCTTAGCACCTGGAATCATCGTATTAATTGGTTCAATATTTTCCTCCATAGAATCCTTCTTAGTTTGACCCAATGCAACTTGTTCACCGTCCAAATCAACAACAACATAAGCTGATCTTAAGAAAGTATCACCTAAAATAGCTGAATGATCATTACTAACTGGCCAGAAACCTAAAGTACACATTTGTTCACCCAAATCATTAACTTCTGGTGTACCATCTTCATAAGTGCTGGCTAAATAAGTATCCTTTAAGTTAACTTTAATTGGAACACCTCCAAAATTATATTCCAAAAACATATCATCTTTAGCATAAGAACATGGTTGAACATAAGTATTTGAAATGTTTGACCATTTAGCATCATAAGCTTTCCCAATTTTATTAACAACATCACTTGGTAAATAAGTTAATGTAGTGCCAGTATCAATCAAAGCAGTAATTGGCCGTTCACTTAAAACTGTTTCTTCACAATTTTTATTTAAAGTGATTTTATCATTTTGAATGGTTAATTCAACAGTTTTATTCATCAAAGATTTAACTAATGGAACAGTATATAGCCCATCTTCGTATTTATTATGATCAACACCACCAAATAATAATTTCCCATCTTTATTACCATTCAAATAAATAGAATAAGCACTTCGTTGAATCAAACCTTGTTTCTTTAATAAAAGTGGGAAATTATCATAAGTATAACCACCACCATGTGGTGTTCCAGTAACTTCATTATTTTTCAATCCTAACCCCAAAATACCAGTTGATGAATTGGCTAATTGTCCAATACCAAAATTCATTTCACTGACGGCTGAAGAATCAATGTTTAATAAATCAGTTCCAAATTCACCTTTAGCAAAAGTATGATCACCATATCGAATATGGAATTTATTTGAACTCTCTTTAAAAGTGGAAGATTTTGATGGATCAAAAGTACCAGTAGCTGAACAATCAAACTGATTCTGAGCATTATAAGATTCATTGTTAACTTTACTGCTAGTACAGTATGGATTATTAGCATGTAAAACCCATGTATCACTGGAGCCAGTATCTACTAATAACTGAACTGGTTGAGGTGGTGTACCAAGAGACACATCAACTCTATAATAGAATTGTTCATTATAGATTGGTTGGCTAACAGTTCGAACTCGTTGACTAGTTGGTTGGTCATTATTTGGTCTTTTTGCTAGTTTCATAGGATATCCAATATACCCTGGATTAGTGCTGTTAGTAGTGGTGGTAGTATTATGGCTGATATTATTAATATTACCAACAGCTGCTGCATTAGCTAAAGCCGCACCAATAGCTAACAATAAAGTTTGTTTCATTTTCTATTTGTTCTATTAGAGGAATAGCTTTTTTTCTTTTGTTTTAATAAATTAATGAATAAAATAATATTGAGGAAACTACTTTATATTTAAAACTAAATTACCAATACCACTATGAACAATTACCAATCCATCTTTTTGTTGTTGTTCTACTTTACATTCTTTACCATCGACAAAGGCTTCAACTTCAACAGAATAATTAAATAAAAATCCATAAGGACCAAGAAATGGAATCTGACAGTGAATCTCTTTTTCGGACACGGAAATTTTAGATTCTGATAATGCTGCCGCGCCAGCAATATGATCTAGTTTACCTAATAAAATAACCCCATCAGGTTTATTTGGATCCAATTTTAACATTGGAGTTAAATTAGCTACTTCCCATTCACCAGGCTTTAAACTAATAGTAATAGAATCTTTAAAAACTTTGCCAGAATATAATCTACCAGTACCAATAATTGTTTCTTTACAAATATTTGGTGTAGTATTAAATAATGCTAACATATTTTCATTCAAAACTTTAACAACATTATCAGTAGATGGATATCCATTTTGCAAAGTTGGGATTGGAATTTTCAATACTTTATTATCAACAGTAAACTGTTTAATTAATTTAACATCATGTTGATGTAATTTATCAGTAATATAAATTGGTCCACCTGAAAAAGCGCGTGCCGCCGCATGTAATGACGCGAAATTTTCTGGCATCTTTGTTTGAAACATATCAAAATCCAAGACACAATTATAATTTCTTGTCAGTTGAGATACAACAAAATTAGTATAAACATGCCAATAATGACTTGATGGGATATCAGGGAAGAAATCATCAGAATTTCTTAATACACCACCATTAATTTTTGACATAATCCTTGGAGCCATTGCCATACAAAATATGATTTTGTTATTAAAAAATTTGGCTCCATTAATTTTAATTGCATCAATATATGAATCTACCAATTCAACTGGGATATCATCTCTTACGATATCACCTTCATTATCGATTTTAACACACGTTACTCCACTTTCTTTCAAAAATTTGAAATAATCATAATAAAATTTATATGGATCAGTAGGATAACTAATACTTTTGTCTCGAATTTTGATAGTCTTTTGATCATATTCAGTTAAATGACCTGGTTCAATACCATTCCAATAACCCAAAATTGCACTCCAAACCCCAATATCTTTGATATATGGGAATCGCTCTTTGATCTTGGCAATCAATGATTTCAAACTCTTTAATTCAGGTTTACATTCTAGTGTTAACAATCTTCTATTTTTTGTAACATTTTGCCAACCATCATCAATAATCAAACCTGGAATTCTTAATCCACTATCATGCAAATCTTGTAACATTTCTAAAATATTAGATGTAGTTAGATCTTTCCCTAACCCATTCCATGTACAATACATAAACTCGATCCAATCACTACAAGATGGGAATTTTGGCGGGAAAACTTTTTGCCAAGTAGAACTTAAATTATACCCATATGCAATCAAAACCTCTAATTTACCACTAATAGTATATGCCTTTAGATCTTTTTGTCCATATAAATAACCTTCAGTGGGCAAAATTACAACATTTAATCCATCTGGTCTTAAAATTTGCACACCAACACCTTGTTTACCATTTGGAAAATTGATATTTTTATCTTGTTTTGGTTGAACCCAATAAGCACTTTGTCTAAAAAACGTCATTGTAGTTTCACTTGGAGGCGTGCCAACATTAAAATGAACTACTTTATTTGGTTCACAAGAGGCGCTTAATTTGATAACTCCATCATTTTCTTCCACTTTAATGTTAGAATCTATACCTGGTAAGATTTCATGGAATCCAGGATAATAATTTTTATTTGCGTTAATAACTAGACCCCTTTTATCTCCACTATAGAACTCTAATCTGTCATTGATTGGGATTATATTGTTTGAGTTATAGGTTGTACCATTAATTGAAAATACTTCATCTTGATCTGTATAAAACTTGATGTGGCTTTTGTTATAAACAGTAGTAACTTCGCCTACTGGTGGATACATTTTTTTCTCTTTCCTGAAATCACTGAATGGTTACAATAATGAATTTGTAGTGTTGTTAAGTTGTTAAGTTGTCTAATTTTTATTTATTTTTCTTCAAGTAGAAGTATACGGATTTATCGATAGTCGCTACAAATATTTTGCTGCCGCCACAACAATCTCCACGTTTTGTGCATTTTTACATTTACGCGCTGCCATAACATGTGGAAAGCAAGCTTGAGTGGCTGGTGCTTAAAGAATTATTTTCATTGGAACAGCTGATGTAATGATTATGTCATCAAATCGGCATCATAGACCGACAAAAATCGTGATCACTGCAAACTTTTGAACCCAGCTATTATGATTTTTATCATTCAAGTATTAGTACCATGGTAGCAAAAAGTCGTATCTAAATTATTGTAGATTGACAAGTTGGTGGTAGATCAATTGTTTGCCTATCACTAATACAGATTAACTCCGCCGTCCGGATGTATTAAAGTCGTAACAAATGATTAAATTAGATTGGCAGAGATTACATTATATTCTATTGTGATTACCAGTTCTCGGCATATATAATATGACCTTGGCATGATATTTAATTCTACATGTATAAGCTTTTAGAAAGCCAATTGAGTGTGATAACCCTAATGGTGTACTACGAGATTAGTACCTCCCAGAAAATCAACTAATAAAATTATATACTACAACTAATGAAAATCTGTTGATTTTGAGAGGAGCTTAACTTCCTAAACAGTAAAGAAGGTACCATTCTACCAACTGTAAAGCGGGTACTCGATGCTTGCATATAATTAAGTAATTAACAAGTATAAGATAAACTTGCCCAACCACACACATGGTGCTTGAGATGTTTTCCAAGTATATATTAAAATACTGGTGATCGCTATTTATAGTGATATTAGCCCTATTTAGTTCCAATTCCCAATTATGAATGGTATAAGTATTGTCGCAGTATCTTCTTAGTCAAAATTATTGTAAATTATTTTAATATATTCTCCTTCAATTCTAATTTAAGATACTGTCTTCACTAAATATTACGATCGAGTTCTTATTTTTTTCAAAGGCAATATATTACATAATGTTAATTTATCGATACGTTTCAGTAGCTTTGTGGGAATTGAATCGGTTAAAATTTTCGAGCAATCAGGTAGCCATATATAGTAGTTGAGAGTATTGTTTAAGTAGTAATACAATATGTAGTTTAGTTAAAAAGTTCTGCTTTTTTGTAATACCTAGAAATTTAAGCTGTAAAATGAAGTAGGCCCCCAAAAAAAAAAAAAGCCCTTCATTGATTTAAAGTTGCACTAGCTTTTGTGCACCATGGACATCAATGATGAACTCATCTCATCGATCTGTGTTTTACGATAACAATGGATTACAAGTGGGGATCTTTAACTTTGATATATACCCCACCAATAACTATCCATTATGGATTAATCCGAATTGAAGATAGATAGATACCTTGTCATATGGACTTTAGCAATACCGTATACAGTAAGGTACATGAGGCATTGATTTGAACGCTTGTACGGTATAAATAACTAGGTCCAATCAGGATTCATCGGATCTATTGGCAGAATTGGTTGCTTTTGGACTGATTGGACCAATAATAATAAACAGGACTTACATTAAATAAAGGTACGCAGACTATAGGTATTGGTTACACATACAGTATACTATAGTACTCATAACTATATACAGCAGCATCATAGCTAGCTACAGTTCATGAAATGGTTCAGGCTACTCGGATAATATCTAGAACTGTAATAAAATTGTGCTGAGTAGCCAACTAATACTAAATACTCAATGCTACTTCTCAAAGATAATATTCTCTATTCACGACCCTGTAGTAGTCCAACCTAATTGGCATTAATCAATAATGGGAAACAGATGTGCAGCATTTCTACGACTGAATATTGTTATAACCTTCTGTTGGGGTGGCATAATTTTTCTAATTTACTATTATTAGTATGATAATAATATGGATTTATTTCATCTTTTCCTGATTTTAACAAGTTTTATTATAATTATGGATATAGTATAGTTCAGTCAAAAACATCTCGACAATAATTATTTTGCCCGTATTACCGATATATCAATGGAAAAATAATACTCTGTTTTTCTTAGAGTAAAGGACAACTGTATACAGTAAGAGAAGGACGAGAACCTAGGCCCAGCTGAACGGGCACATCCGCGCGTATATATTTGAAATTGAAGGATAAATTTCTCAAAACAATTTTTTAAAGATGCAGATTTACAATGATTTCGGAGGTCAACCTCTCATCGATCGATTGGAACTGCTCATCTCATGCAATTGAGCTCATCAATTTCTGCGATGAGCCAATGACAATTAATTGATATATTGGATGATTTTTGATATACAACGAAATTTTAATATTTTTGATAGCTCCTGCTTAAAGCTATTTTTGTACCACGCATGCTTTGGATCAATGAGTGGTCAACTTTACACCATGGCAGCCCTACTTGGTATCTGCTATTCACACCCCTGTAAAATAAACTCAAGCAGTGACCGCATTAAACGGAATTTTAGGTTTAGGCCGTTTGGCAATACCCGCTAGCCCTGCTTAAACAACAGTTGGCCATCACTGGCTTGACCAAAGTTTCACCCACTGCGGCTCGAGAGGTGGGGTAAAATTCTACAAACCAGAAAAATATTTTTAATCCGTGAAAATTGGCTATAGATTAAGGAAGTTTGTAATTTATGTCTTGAAAGAAATCCTTATTTGGTAGAGCATGTACATAAGTTTGCAACAATTTTGTTTTGAAAATCGATCCCTTTATTATAATTAACAGCTATTTGAATTATTACAATAATAATTTGTTTTTTTGGAAGTTCACGCTGAGACGTCCTATTGATGGTCATAAAAAAAAAAAAAATCGTCAAGCTGAAAGGGTATCATAACTGGACTTCTCAGAAAAATTTGCAAAGCCTTCAAGGACTGGAAAAATAAGAGTATAATGAATTTATTCTTCTGAATTGAATTACTGGCAACTCTCTAGACAAGTACGGACTAAATTTATAGTATACAGTTATAGGTTATGTCCTTATACTTTTCATTGCGGAACAACCTCAAAGACTATAGTATCCAATATATATATATATGGGTAATTGGATATGGTCTTACCGGATAATAGTATCCAAATATTGCTTTTACAATGTATAATATCCGATGTATTATACGTCATATATTTTAGTAGGGATAAAAAGTCCAACTCAATAGATGGATGGTTCCATGGTGTTTATACATGTATAGGATAGTTATGCTCTAGTCCGATATTAAAACGTCTTTAGTTCTATCCATGTTGCTAATGATGTTTAAGAATTAATAATACCTCCATCCATCCATGGATCCATGGTAAAAGTTCATGCATCATGTTTTTGAAATATTATCGGAGTTGGGATCCCTCCATAATCTTGGCAAACATTCGCCTGCCAGCTGATTCACAATGATTATCTGCAGTAATACCTGACTTGAACGGATGCTTGAAAAGCGGCTGCTTTAGAGGTGACCTCTGTAGGTAATTAATTAATTAATTTGGAGCCTCGCGATTTTGAAAAGACCGTATCATCTCATTTGAAAAATCTAATAGTAGTAATGATAATGTTGAACGGGTCATTATTGATAAATTGACTAAAATAGGGCTATTTAAATAGCTGCTCAAAACATGAAAGAACTTCGACATGGACATTCTCAAATGCAAAGATTTAAATGGGAAATGATTTTGAATTAAAAAGCTACATTGAATATTGACCAAGTTCGTCAGAGCCAGTCTGGGTCACAAAAATTAGAAATTTAGACTCCTATGCCACAGTTTATAATATGGGGACACTATAAACATGAACAATTTAAATAAAAGAATTAAAAAAAAAAAAAAAAAAAAAAAAAAAACTGGTTCGCCTAGATTTCCCCGTTCACAATACCATTCATGTACCCGCTGCTGCTTTAAAAAACCTGGATACGGCTCTGGCTCTTAATCATCCTACTACTATAGAAGTCTAGTATAGGTAGTGTGGTATAAATCCACTCTAAAGCCTCGTTCAAGTCGAGTCTCAAACCCAATCGATCTTTGGATAATAATATTTAGACTATCGGAGAAAAGAATCGATCCTGCCATGGAAAGGTTTGATGTGGGTTTTAAGTTGATTTATGCAATATCCATGGTACAATTAATCAAATTTCCTCATTAATTATATATGTAGTTCTATTGAAAAAGTTCTCGGCGGACTAGCGGGGTCAATCTTTGGATCCCCTACCCTCAATTGCATTTGAAGCGCACGGCAATACTTAAAATCAATATTTAGAGTCCATGGCCAGCATGTGCTACGTATGTAAATTAAAATGTAGAATTCATTAATTGCAATGGTCATGCGTGGCTTATTAGATAATCAAGAACTCTGTTTAGAACTTCTACCACTACACCAGCTGTAGTATACTGCAGGTATAGCATACTGCTATAGTACTGATTGATTCGAAGTCGGAATTTAAATCATAGCAAGGGCATCCAGTGAAAATTATTCTATATATATTAATAATCCATGGATTTGACCCTTTTATGATCCCGTTTCTATGGAATTTATCTATGGGACTAAATTCAAGTGATAATAATATATAGGAGCAGGATTAAGTTGTGACCTTTGAACCAATAAATGTTTAGCCTTTTGGTTTTACAATTAAATATACGTATAGAGTGAGTTTTATCTATACCAGCTGCCATGGATAGATATTGACTATAGTTCAAGCTTAAATCTATAGTCTGATAAATTGAGAAACCAATATCAATAGTTATTTTCATTATAGTATATATAAATACTTATGTCAGCTTGAACTAGCCAGTGATCAACCCTGACAATATCGCTATAACGCATATCGACGTGCATTGCGTTGCATTGCATACTAATCATTTTGGTTTTATGATGATCATCTCTCTCCCTCCGCGGCCCATCATTTTACTTCAATCCTTATTTTATGCTTAAAAACAAAAATGTCCGCAGGTTTAACATCGTATGAATTCAGATTGTTACTATTTCCAATAAATTTTACAGCTTTTTCATTGAGGGGATCCAACTATCATGGACTGCAATCCGGACGGTAAAACAGTCGAAAAAAAATAATTTTGGAACGCACCAGATGTAGTTCTAATAGTAGGTGTACATATATTAATCATGCTTGTACAAGAACGTATGCTTATTTCGGTTTAAATTGTAAGTAAACATGCCATCCATGGTGGACTCGATGTTTACAAATTTTTTGGTAGGTATGCCGGGTCTTTACATTGCTTAGCATGCATGCATTGCAATCCAGCCTCCAATTTAAATTGATATTCCATCCATTTTTCGACGAAATAAAATTTATTAATATAGGCTTACAAGTATTTTGCGGTGGCTATCAAAGGTTATTAAAGGAATTACGATAAAATGTGATGACTAGGTATATAAAGCTTCTGATTACCGCAAGTATAGTATAAACCAAAGCAATTATATATAATGACACCAGTTTTTATTCCTTCAAAGCTCTTTTAATTACTAATTTATTCTTTTATCAGTGATTTTTTAACTTTGAATAAGCTATTCGGACTATTATGATTGCAAGTGGATACAATTGATGACTCCCACCCGGGCTAAGGTTACATTTAATCAACTTAATCATCTATAGTGGCAATAATTAACACAACGAAACTCGTAGAAATTACCGGGCAGTTAAAGGCGAGAAGTTAATGATCCAGTGATAGTACCCGGGCAAGATAGAGTAGCTAGAACCCGGAACCAAAAAAAAAAAAAAATTTTGAGAAATTTGAGAAATTTTGACCGCAAGTTTAAATAATTAATATCAAGCAAGAAATAAAGCTGCCACGGTTATACCATCATGACTGCAGGTATCTTGAAGAATAATTAATGGACATAATAGCCTGTATAGACAACGGATTATTCTCTTTTCAGATCTGCTGAAGCTGGGCATCTCATCTTCTAGATTAACGGCCAAAACGAGCTTAAGGGCGTTGGGATCCAGCACAATGGTACCTACAAAATTAAGATTTATGCAGTATCGGCCAATTCTATAGCTATAGCTATAGTAGAGCTAAATTTTAGAACAAAAACCTACACTGTAGAGCCGTTTAAGTCTATAGTTTTTGGCCGTTAGTTACTGTAACAGGAGGAATTTGTAGAAGCGTTCTAATAAGGTAAAACATTCAGCAGAAGTTTCACCACCATGGATATGGAGCTGCAGATGAATAACTTCTATACAAGCTTAGCTGAGCTAAGCTTTAATATTCACCTTAAATCTCATTATCAGTGCTTAAAGATCTGTGTTTCAACAGCTCATTAATTAATTTCACTGTAATGGGTAATAAGCATAACATCTTTGACAGCATTTAAGTCTTTGAATTTCAAGCAGAGGAAGCCGGAAGTTAAACCTGGTTAGGGTTTTGTTTCACCCTTATCACCAACTTTTGATCCTTTGATCATTTAAGCAGTGAGATGGACAAAAACCTCACACGATTTTTCAGACTACTTTCTATAGTATACTTGCTCAGTACTTAAGCTACATCCCGATCGTAAGATTGAAGATATGTTATCAGTAATCTTGGTATTGAAAAAAAATATCACACATCCTATATGGATAGATTCAAGCCACAGGAGATTATTTTTTGGAAAATTCTGTGGTATTAATATTATGTAATCGAGAAAAAATGTTTACTGAGTGGACAGTTTTAGTTGAAAATATCAATTACATCCTATATGATATGTAAATATTAACCTGTGAAAAATTTTCACTAACTCTAACATACTTGCAGAAGCTTTTATACAAGTGCTCTAAGTAGTCCTCAATTAGCCAAGTTCCATGGATAATGCTGGTATAAATAGGTCTCTTGATTCAATTATAGTAGTTATCTGTAAGTTATACCATTCAGATTTCAAGCAGCATGATATCCCAATTAGGTGTACAAACTTGAAAATCCAAAAAAAAAAAAATTAGCCATCATGCCTCAGAGAATTCAGACACTCAGACAATTCGAACAATATTATTTCCTGTTCGAAGTCAGAACGAGTTGTCGGCAAAGACGTGATGAAAAGCAAAAAATGAGTACCAGCAAGCCACAACTAAATTAACTAGATAAGAATCCAAAAAAAGAAATAATCCCTAAAAGACAAAGATTTCAACACACTTTTTTTTTTTTTTTTTTCAACCTGCAAGATTTTGCGGGGTTGATTATTAACTATATTATAAAAAAAAAAAAAAAAAAAAAAAAAAACTACAACTTCAAACTAAAAATCGACCTAAAGGCAAAATATTCAGAACAATACATAAAGAAACTGTTTTCCCTAATTTTTCAAATTTTTGAAAGTTTCATTTTTTTTTTCTACTTTTCTACTTTTTAAACAGTAATGGGTTCAAAATCTTTCGATGACATCGAGCCAAAAATTGGCTATGTAAACGAACAAACCATTGTTGCCAAAGGTGAATTACATGAAGTCGAAGATGGTCGAGAGTTGAAAAGACACTTGAAAGCCCGTCATATTTCTATGATTGCTATCGGTGGTGCATTAGGTACTGGTTTACTGATTGGTACAGGTAAGTTTTAAATTTATTATCAAATTGATCGATAATTTTGATGGCTTGTTGTAGTAGTTGATAGTCATTAAATGTGCAGAGTATCAAAATCCAGTTTTTGTTTCTTTATGTTGTAATTGAGAAGCACAGTATGCGTGCTAATTAATAAAATTTGCGGCTCAAATATCTCTGTGGTAACCAACAATCGGAAATAAAAACTGGTTAAAACAATTACTGCAATGGGTCAAATATAAAATATAAAGAATGTTAACAAAATAAAATAGGTCAAGCATTGGTTAGTGCAGGTCCAGGTTCAATTTTGATTGCCTATACATTTGTTGGGCTAGTTATTTATTTAGTTATGTGTGCATTAGGTGAAATGGCCACCTATTTACCATTACCAGATGGGTTTTCTGGTTATGCTACAAGATTTACAGATCCAGCATTAGGGTTTGCAGTTGGGTGGACATATTGGTGTAAATATATTATTGTTACTCCTAATCAACTTACAGCCGGTGCTTTAGTTATGCAATATTGGGTTGATAGAGAAACGATTAACCCTGGGGTTTGGATCACGATTATTTTGGTAGTTATTTTATTAATCAATTTAGTTGGAGTTAGATTTTTTGGTGAATTTGAATTTTGGTTATCATCTTTTAAAGTTATTATCGCAACAATGTTGGTTATTTTAACTTTAGTTATTGCATTAGGTGGTGGTCCAGATCATGACCGAAGAGGTTTCAGATATTGGAAAGATCCAGGTGCATTTAAAGATTTTACAAAGGGCGAATTACATATTGAAGGTGGAAAAGGTAGATTTATGAGTTTTGTTGCATGTTTAGTTACTGCAGTTTTTGCTTATAGTGGTACCGAATTAGTTGGTGTTACTGTTGGTGAATGTGCTAATAGATCAAGAGCAGTTCCAAAGGCAATTAAATTGGTTTTATACCGACTAATTTTCTTCTATGTCTTGAATATTTTATTCTTGGGTATGTGTGTTGCTTATAATGATAAAAGATTAGTTTTTGCCACCAGCTCTGGTACTTCTGCTGCTGCATCTCCATTTGTTGTTGCTGTCGAATCTGCTGGTATTGATGGATTGCCACATTTCTTAAATGCTGCTATTTTAATCTTTGTTTTTTCTGCTGCAAATTCTGATTTATATATTGCAACTAGAACTTTATATGGGCTATCAGTCAATGGTAAAGCACCAAAAATCTTTTCTAAAACTCGAATTGGTAAATTTGATACTGGTGTTCCATTCTATGCATTGTTCATGTCTGCATTGTTTTGTTGTTTAGCATTTATGAATGTTTCATCAGCCTCAGCTGAAGTCTTTGGATATTTTGTTAATATGGTTTCAATTTTGGGTTTGTTAACCTGGATTTCAATTTTAATCACTCATATTGGTTTTATGAGAGCTTGCAAAGCTCAAGGTATTGATAGAATGAAAGATTTAGCTTACAGGGCACCATTTGCTCCATATGGTACTTACTTTGCATTAGGGTTTAGTATTTTGATTTGTTTAATCAAAAATTATACTGCATTTGTTGGTGAATTTGATTATAAAAGTTTTATTACTGGTTATATTGGTATTCCATTATACATTGGATTGTACGCTAGTTATAAAATTATCAAACGACCAAAGATGGTTAAACCAGCTGAAGCTGATTTATGGAGTATGAAAGAAGCTATTGATGAACAAGAACGTTTATATATTGAAAAGGAAGATGCTAAAAGACTTGCAAACCCACCAGGTTTCTGGGGCAAAGCATATGATATTTGCTTTAGTTGGTTGTTTTAGAGGTTATAAAATTGGCCAAAAATATCAATTTTTCTGTATTTATTATTATTTAACTATTTCTTTTATTATTATTATGTAACGAATTCTTTTTATACATGTTTTTTTAACGACCATTTTTATTAATTATTGAATTGTTTGTTTCTTTTATTTACTTGTAGGAAAGTTTCTGAAGCTTTTAAACATTAGTCTTGCGGCGATAAACTCATATTCTACAGCTAATTAAATTGACCATTCTTTCGATGCTAATATCAATGATTAATATATACGCATATTTCAAGTGGGTCTAATGATTATATAAATATAGACAAAAATAGCTTATAATAGGAGATATATATATATCAATTGCTTAAACGATCGACGATGATATTTAATTTTAATTCTATAAACTTTTTGATTCTCATTTAAAATTTCTATCGATCCCATAATATTGTATTTTCCAAAATTGTAACTAAGCATCCTGAATGCAAGCACTAGCTATAGCTAGGGAGATGTTCCAATGAGTGGCCAACTATTATACCTCTGGTTGAACTTATAATAAGAACTAGAGAGGTTCTTAATTGATACAATAACCTTCAATTACACGGAAGAAATAACAAGTATAAATAGGATTTATAATAAAACTCCCGTGAATATATCCAGTATATCGCGTACCATCATACTGGGCAGCAGCATATATTAAATTTTCAATAGTGCGCGCGCGTCAAAGTTATCGTGTTAACAAAGTAATCGTATAACATTAACATCCATAGTTTTGCTATATATTTATTAATAAACTTAAGTGTGCACATGCCAATATTACTATTGAGCATATATACAGGTATACTGATATATAGATAATTTAAACTGCTCACAATTTATACATGTCATTGAGTTATAAATCAGTTCGAATAATATGCCAATTCGGAATGATAAAAAATATTATAATATTCTCTTCCGTTCCCCCACCCAACTTTTAATTATAATTGTATCTACTAAACAATTGATCAAATCAAATCAGAGGCCCTCATTTAAATATTCAATAGACAATTTTTAATATTAAGCTAGCTTTTTTAACTTTCGAGTCTCAAAATCCTCCACATTTATAGAAATTCCCTACATCCTTGACTGAATTCCACATTTTTGGCCCCTGATAAGTCAAATCCAGCTCAATTAACAAATGAACTATATAATTGTAATCCCAAAATTATAAATATTTCAGTTAAAGTGCTCAAAATTGAAAAATAAGCAAAAAAATGCGATTAATTTTGTAATTTTGATGATAAATAGGAAGTGACTTTTTTCCAGAAAAAAAAGAAAATAAGCCGTTGTAGTATAGTGGTTAGTACGGATCGTTGTGGCCGATCAGACCCTGGTTCGATTCTAGGCAGCGGCAAATGTTCAATTGAACATTAACTTTTATTTTTGAATCCTTTTTTTAATTTTTTACGTGTTCATGATGTTTATATTTGTCGACCATGTTTGGCTCCTTCTATATCCATACTCTGTTTTAGTATTAAAGAGTCATACTAATTTTTTTTTTCGAATACTATTGTGTCTATCGGATGGTTTAAAGGAATCTTATAATATTAAGTTTTGAGATTAAGTTTGGTAACCGTAGATCTCGAGGCTAGCTGGCCCACCAAGCTATAACTTATCAATTGAAATTCGAATATCAATCGATGCATTGTTACAGGAACTTTAAGAAACAAGTTAAATAATAAAAATACATTTATATATATATCTCAAATAATACATAAAAATCATACTAATATAAATAATACATGCTTTCCTTTCTATATCTTTTTCGTAGCTTTAATATCTACCAGGGGGAGGAAATTGAAACCCACTAGCATTATTACCACCACCACCACCACCACTAGTGTTCATTGAACTATTCAATCTAGAGTTTGATGAATTAGTACTTGACATCATCCCATTATACCCATTGCCTTCATTATTAGTACCACTACCACTTAAATTAGAAACACTTTTTTTTCTATCCATAATCAAATCACTACTATCTTTAATCTTTGCAGCTTTTTGTAATTTTTTCTTTTCTTTCTTTTCTTTTTTATTTGATGAAGAAGAAGATTTTTGCTTCTTTTTGCCAATATTTGATGCACCTTTTAATAATGACTCTAACCTAAATGAAGATTCTGGTGGTGCCATTTGTGGTCTTGGAGGTGATGTTGTTGATGTTTGTGGTTTAGTATTTTCATAACTTGTCCCACCTAATGGACTATTCTTCTTTAAAGTCTGTTTATGTAATGGTTGCGATAATGGACTTGCAGTGTTTGAAGACTGTCTTGTACCTGTTGGAGTTGCATCGTATCTTACTGTATCAAATGAAGCATATGATCTTGCATCATCATCATCTTCATCATAATCGAAGTCATCACCTCTTAATTCATCATCACCATCTGATCCACTTAATCTTTCAATCAATTCAGTATCCTCATCATCCTCATCTTCATCGCCATCTAATTCAGTAACTTGTTTTCTTCTTGAACTTGAGAATTTTGGCATATTATAATTATTATTAGTTGATGATGAATTTGTTCTAGTAGATGCAAAACGATTCTGAATATGTGAATTAATAACATTATGTTCACTAATATTCCTCAATTGTGCAGCTGCTAATCTCAAATCATTTTGATTATTAATATTACCATTACTTGGCCCCACAAATGAATCGGCTAATGAAGTTTTAAAACTTGTAGTTGATGGAGTTCTAGCTAAAGATCGATTTAAAATAACCGACACTTTTTTATCATATAATTGAGGTGCTGATTCAACTGGATCTATCATCATCATACTATTATTATCAACACTTGCATCTGTATCAGTAATTGATAATGAATGTTGATGATTATTATTATTATTAGTATTAGTAATACTTGATGAAGTTACTACTCTTTGAATTGGATTATGACTATTGCTAGCAGCATTTTTATGATGATTTCTTCTTGTTCTTGGATGATTATTCCCAGTGAAAAATGAATCAAAATTATCTAATGCTGTCCACATTTGATTCATTGACCCTTCAACTGATACTGATACAGATTCTTCCCGATCTAATGGATAACCATAATTTTCTTCTTTATGGAATTGAAATTCATCATCTGCGTCTAAATCAGTATTTAAATTATTTGCTGCTGCACAAGTATAAAAAACTGCATGAACATTATTTCTTGTAATTGAAGCAGTAACTGCAGGCATTGGAACAGACCAACCAGATTCATCTGGTATACCAAACAAAGTATGTGTATTTTCATATTCTTTTCTCAATGTTCTATTACCCAAACTCATTCTTAATACATGTTTATCCATCTTAGAAGATGAAATACTGGATGCTTCATCTAATACTGATAAAGCTTGTTCAGCAAAATCAGTTTGTAATAATCTTAATAATGGCGATATTAAATCAGCACCAACACCAGCAAATTCTTCTCGTTGCATATCAACAGCTGGGAAAATTAATTTCAAAACATCCATTGATTCAGTTTTTACCCATCTCATTTTATTTGATAATATCCCCAAAAAAAATGATAAAATTGTAACTTCATGAACTGGGAAAAAATTGGATCTAATAGCTTGCATGGTTTGATTCAAAAAATCTTTTTTACTTCTAAATCGGCCTTTTGATAATGATGTTAAAATTCTTGATAACCCAACCCTATTTTCTTTATCACACATATCTTTTAATCTTTCGCATGTTTTGACAAATTCTAAATTTGTATCATTATTTTCCAATGCATGTAAAAATCGAGGCATATTACTACATAAAGCTAATACCAACCTTTCATCATTTTTTGGATTAACAATTTCATTATTATCATCTAATTGATTTAATTTATCCAATACTCTTAAACATTGATCCCAGCAATTGGCACTTCTTAATCCATTCATAACACAATGTTGTAATCCTTTGAATTTACCTTCCCATTTTGGTGGGAATGTTGATACTAAACATTGAACAGTTTCAACACTATCCAGATCAATTTTGGATAGAAATTTCTCCAAAACAGATAAAACTTCAATGAATTCTTGTTCATGAATTGTTGACATACAAGCCACAGCAGCCCAAAACAATTGTGGATAATTAATCAATTCTTCATCGGCTAATTCTGCTGTTACAGCATTTAAAGTCATTAAAATTTGCATTGCAAAACCTTGTATATCAACCATACTATCACTAATAGTATTGGATAATCTAGCCAACATATCAGCTAACATTCCCTGATCTAAAAATGATAATAGACACCGAAAAACTTGGAAAGATCTACAAGCAATATGTCGAACAGGACAACTTGTAGCCCAATTTAATGCAATTCTACCCCATAAAGTTTTAACTTCAGCAACATTAAAATGTGTCAAAACTTCACTAATACAACTTGCTAATGATTTTGGTGTCTGAGCTCCATCTTTATCACTATTTAAATCATCATAACTCCAAATAAAATCATCATTTTTTTTCTCTCTTAATTTATTACAAAATTCAACTCTTTCATTTGTTCTTGCAGTATATGCATTGATAATTAATACTAGCAATTCTCTTGCTTGTTCATTAACAACTGGTAAATAATGATCCATCAATATAATTGAACTGTGTAATAATAACGGCACATGAGTTTTCATAATTTCATCCGGTGAAATCATCAAATCCACCAACATAATCATTGATAATTGACCTTGTGAAAATGCATTTTCTTTAGTTCTTGGTGGTAATAATTCACTGATTTCAGCAACATGTGGGTACATGGTTTTAGCTTCAGATGTATCATAAGATTCTGGATGTTGAGGAATCATAGATTTTGGTGTTAATTTAGTTATTAAAATTTCAGTAATAGGTTGTTTTTGTGATGTACTCATATATAATACAATTTTTCTTGCATAATGAACAAATATAGCATCTGGTTTTGCCATACTTTGTCTAAATAAAAAATCTAATACAATTTTTAAATTAGTGCTAATAGAACTAACAATTGCAACCCATAAAGCTTCAACTTCATTACTAATTCGATCACTAAAGCTAATAGTAATTTCCAACATATTACTTAAAACCATCATTGATGATGGACTTAAATGATCATTTGGTTGCTCAACTTGTAATTCAACAGTTTGTACCCATGGTAATAAAACAGATAAAATATCTCTTCTATAAATATCCCCAACTTTATGAAAATACATGAAAATTTCACTTAAAATCTGTGCTGATTCTGAATCACCATGTTCTTGTGCAAATCTTGCACTCAAATCAAACAAAACTCGTTTATAAACAGGTGGTGATCTACTTAAAGCTCTTGCTTCATAATCATGCATACAGCTTGAACCAAAAAATCTAGTTTCAGTATTCCTTAATAATTGAACAGCTAAAGATCGAACTTCAAAATCTTCATCACCAGTTTTAAATAGCCCAACCGTTAAAACTTGTCTTGGTTCACATGGATATTCAGCGTTTGCTAAAATAACTTCTGCAACAGTTTTAAAATAACCTCTTGAAGTTTTAGCATCTGATGAATCATCAATTTGATAACAATTGGCAACAGCTTCATTAAATAGTCGTTTATTATTTGGATTATTAGTCAATAAATTCTTTAACCCAGTTCTACCAATTTGCTGTAATTCATCTCGATCTCTCATAACAACGTTAATCCATTTTAAAATTCCATTCACATTAAAACTAACAGTTCTTAATTCGCCATTTGTTTCAGTTTCTTGAACAATGGGTCCGGCACATAATGCAGCTAATGTACTTAATACAGCAGTTTCAAATTTTCTCTTTTCAATTTCCATTGTTGCCAAAATAACATTCTTATCTCTCGAATCTTTAGCACCAGATAATGCGGCTTGTTTCATGATCGCGTCCCGGTCACGGGCTAACGCGTGGCTAACACCATAATCTGACCATTCTTCAATTAAAGAATAAAATTTCAATCTTGTATCAAATGATAATAATTTCGATGATATTGACGATTTGGCAGTACCTAATACTAATTGTTCAACAATACCACAAAAGTATCTTCTTAATTTTTGGAATTCCCAACTTTGTTGAACTTCTGATGTTGATAAAAAGGTTCTTAAAGTTCTTAAAAAATCAATCAATTCATTGATAACATATTCATTATTATAAATGATTGGATTATCTAAATAATAAGCAGTAACTCTAAAAACATGAGCAATTTCAGTTATAACACGATCTTGTCGGTACCCAGTTGAAGGATCTCTTCTTGTAGTGCCTGCAACACCACCATATTTCATTGTTTGTCGAACTTCATTTCTCCATGAATCAATAGCTGGTTTCATACATTCTAATAATGCTTGATATGTATTAACATTAATACAACTAATGCCTGTAACAATAGCATCTCGAATAACTGGATGATCAACACCTAATAAAGGAATTACCATTCTAAAAACAGATTTGATTGATGTGATTCTTTGATGATGAATTGTAATCTTTTGAACTGATTTCTTGCGATTATGTGCAGTTTGACTATCAGGAATATGTAATTTCTGTTCATCTGTTAAAGTTAAAGCTAAACAAGCCACAATTAAATAAATTCTCCATTGTTCAACCACTACTTCTGGATGTGTCCTAGTACTATGTTTTGCTAAGAACCCATGAGTTGAATTGAATGATTGTTCAGATCTCATGAATTCAGTTACAACATCATGCATACCTACTAACCTAAAGCAAATAACATTTCTTGCAATTGCTATGGGTATTGGATAATTTTCAAAGCATTCTTTCATAAAAGTTGGGAATGCTTTTAACCATAATGCACTATCAATACCATGTTCACTATCAGCAGATTTTAAAAAGGCATCTTTTTTTTTCAATAATGCAATTTTATTTAATCGAGTTTGTTCTGGCATACTTAATTGAACTTGTGGTTTAGCTCTTTCAAATAATTCTTTAAAATTTGTTGATTCTAAAAATGTAATTAATCTTGATGGTACTGCCATAATATTTGAATTTTTGGAGGTTTTTCTACTATGTAATGATTTTTTCTCTGATACATGTTCTTCATGTTCTCTAACAGCAGTATCAAATTTAGCAGTTAATCTTAATAATTTAATAGCCAAATGTCTAATACCTCGTTCTGGACTACACAAGAAATATAACCCATTACCTTCAACTTCTTCAATCATTGGCCACCAATTATTAACGATTGAATCTTCTCTTTCATCATGATTCGAATCATCAGATGATAATTCTTTAATTCTTTCAATCCAAATTTCTAATAATTCAACATAAATTCTTAATAACTTTTCATAATCACTTCTTGCAGTTGCAACTGGATCATAAGTAGTGAAAACTTTTTCATCAAACGCAAATAATTGTTTTGAAACTGCACTAATAACTGATCTGGTATCTCTTGTTCTTGCTAAACTTTTCAATGACCTAATTGCAGCTGCTGCTACCCTTTGAGATGAATGTAAAGTATTTCTACATAACATATCAACAACTTTATTATAATAATTTCTTGTTAATAACCAAGGAACTGATTCCATAATAACACAAAATAAATCAGTTAAAATAGCTCGTTGAGTTTGAGCATTTGTTTCATTATTGCTACCAAAATGGAATGATACTGCCATTGGAGCTCGTTGAGGTTGTTGTCTTTCCTCTGAAATGGATCCACTTGCACCAAAAGAAAAATCTAATAAAATGAAAATCTTCATAATTAAAGTACTATATTTATCATAAAATTCTTTTAAAGAACCATTTAAATTTGGGATTTTCTTGGGCTCAGTAATTCTTGGATCTTGATAACCTTGAGCCAAATATTCATCCGTTGGGAATAATGGCTTTTGATTAGTTTCAGCATCTGATAAAATTTGAACAAATGCTCTAATTGATATAATAGCTCTTTCAGGTAATAATGCATCTAATGTAGAAATATCTGGATTGTTTATATTAACATTACTATTATTAACCAACATTTGAATTAGAATATTATCCAAAACAAATTGCCGATAGCCATAAGCCGAAATTTGAATCAAACTAACTAATGGTGGACTAATAGTAGCATCAGGTGCATGCCAAACTTTTCGATGACCTGATGATACAATTGATTTTGATATAGCTTCTAATTTTCTTGTAGTATTGTTTAACGATTCAGTACATCTACACATATAAACCCATAATAATCTTGCCAACCCAGTATAAAAACATGCTCTATTAGTTCGTTCTTTTAATCTTGATACATTAGATTCAAATAATGGTAACCAATTATTTGAAAAAATCTCTTGAGGTGCAACGCTTAATACAACAGTTGATAAAGTGAAAGCATTTTGCCAGTGCTTACTTCTTGTGATCATTTCACTGGCTCTTTTATATAATACATCAACAGATTGAACCCAATTTGGATGATTCAACTCAGCAGTAGCTTTACCAGCAATTGGTAATAAGATTTGTGCAATAACTTCAGAATATGCTAATTTAACTCGTTGTGATTGAGTTCTTGCAAAAAATTTAGCTAATGAACCCAGGAAATTTGCACTTTCTTCCAATAAATCCATTGGATATAATCTTAATTTTAAATATCTCATTCCATGAATAACTAATTGAGTTGTTAATTCTTTTTCTTTAGGTACAATTGATGGGATTTTTTCCAAATCTGCAATAAATCTATCACCAACAGATTCAAATCTTGAATCACTCATTTCACCTAATAATTCTGCAAATAAATTCCAATTAGCTTTTCTAATCACACTTGCGGTAATCAATTCAGGTTCTGCTGTTCTTAATTGTTTGAAAACAATTTCTTCTAATTTTTCACTTAAATCTTGACCCAAAACATCAGCTGGTGTTTGTTTAACAACTTCCATCAAAACTCTGCAAAGAATAAAGATACTAATTAAACTTTTTCGATCTGCTTGAACTGCTTGTTGTCTTGGATCTATATAACCTTCTTGTCTTGATCCATTTCTTGAATGTCCAACTGATGATGCATTTGATGCTTGAGCTGCTGCTGTAGCTGCTTCACTTTTACTCTTTCTCCAAAACATGACTGAATCAATAACTGGTTTTGGTTTTCTTCTTGCAATATACCCTAAAGATGCAATAATTTTGTCAAAACTTGGATCAACACCTTCACCAAGAATTTCAGCAATTCTCGGTTCACTTTCAGCTGTATACCCCAAACATTGATTAAGTTTCCGTTCAGCATATCGAACAAACTATATTATGTTAATGACCGTTTTCTTTTTTTTTTTTTTTTTTTTTCCTGCTCATGATACTTACTTGTGTGAATAATATATGTAATGCATATTCTGATGGTGTCTTTGGATCTGATGCTTTACTTTTCAAAGGAGGTGGTGGAGCTTGTTGAATTTGTTGAATCTGTTGTTCAATTTCAATTGGTTCAGTAGTTGCTTCATTAGGTGTTGTAATAGCCGACCCTTGATATTGAAATGTATTTGTATCTTGTTGAGGAGGTGATCCTAATGGATATTGTGGTACAGCAGGGGTAGATTCAGTCGTTTGAGCTTGAGGTCGTCTCATATATGCACTAGCTCTAGAATATGTGGCAGCTCTACTCGGTCTAGGTGATGATTCTTTAGGTGTCGTGTTGTTTGGTAAAGATAAGTTTCTATCATGTTGGCTTAATCTATTATGTGTACTATTCGTATCATTGTTGTTATTGTTAGACTGTGAATTGGAACTTGATAGAGGAAACTCGTAATTATCCATTCTATTTATTGAGTTGTTGGTTTGTAATGCATATATTCCAATAATCTATATTGTTAGCTTTTTCTACTAATTAAATTAATATACTTACTCCCCCAAATTAATGCAGGATGTGTCTTTAATGAAAACGCGTTTTGAAAAATTCTCCTTCTCGTTATTAAATAATGAATAAATAATTTTTTGTATAATAAATATTCAAAAATTGAATTTTTTGTTTTAATAATTGTAAGTACAACTAGAATATAAAGTTTAGTTACCAGTTGATTATTATTTTTATAATTTATTTAACTTGTAATTTGGTGATTTCTTTTATAAAGTTAAAGTATTTTTTGAAGTTAGTGTATGATGTGTGTAACCACAAAAGTGGATGTTTTAAAGTTTTGAGAGGAAACAGCTGGTGATATTTGCCTGCGCTGTTTCTCTGATGGCAGCTTGAGGTTTTAAAATTGTAATGGGTGAAATTTTGGACTTCAAGTTTCTGGCTTTTATTTGAAAAATTTCCAACCTAAAGAATAAAACAGTGGGGAGGTTTTAAAATTTGGAGCAGCCACACACTTTTTGTATATGCACTATAGTAATTTGAAGCAAAAAATGGGTTTAGGTTTGACAAATATGTACAAGTACATTTGTGATGTGTCTAAATACTTACAGTATACATATAGGGTAGATGGATTTTAAGGGGTTATTGTGATGAGCACACTCGATAATTATGGTACAAGGCTGCTAGGGTTATGGTGTGAAGTACCACAGCTAGATGTCTCTGTTCAACTAAGATATATCATAGACAGATTTGTACCAATGGTATTTGAAAACCCTTGTGTGTTTAAACTAAATACTGGCAATATGGATAAATTAAATAACTAGTACAGCTACTTGTAGATTATTCAAATCCATTGATCATTAGATACAGAGAATCAATCAGGGAGTCTAGAAAATCTAGCGAATCCAATCAACCTCCTTTTTTATTAGAAACGGGCTTTCAGATCTCAGATTCTAGTACGCTTAAAATGATCATTAATTTTTAGATCGATTGTGATGTGGTGTGGTATTTGTTACTTTGGTTTAGAGCACTTCGAGTTTAAGGATCCAAAATGTAATTAGTAACTATCCCGTGCGCTCAAAAAGCTTCTGACTAATCTAATCAGGCCGATGATAAGTTATTGAATTTACTATAAGTAGTCGGTAAGTACAAGGATGCATATCTTGTTCTTTTACCTAGCTAGCTAGTCTAATTAATAAGAGACTCTCACACAGGTTGTGAGGCTCAAGAATATTTAAGCATGTGTAAGAGATTATTTAAGCTCTCTCTGTTAAGATCTGATCAGTTAATCTAACCTTAAAATTTTTTGATATATTTGCACTCCAGCGAAAGTATTGATGCATTAAGTAATTACAGATTACTACTATGTTTAGAACCTAATATTTGACTTCAAAGAGGGTTTGAAGTCTTAGAAGAAGGCAACGTTGTCTAATCGTATATAAAGACTTTGAACATATGTATACTGTAGAGTATAATTATAAATTTAAACAAAGGCGCTAATACATATTCTTGTTTACTAACTAAGCACAAATATATAATTCAGCTACATGTCGGAATTATTATATTCAAAAATCGCTACTGCAAGGAGAACTCTATAAGTTGATAAGCAAGTTATTCTTAGTGGTATCGAGAGACTGGTAACAACAGGTTTTTCAGCTAAATTAAATTTTAGCTAGGGCTGTTGCATGATCTCTTATTTATCATACATGTTGGTAGCTAGACCTAATACATTGGATGGCATTTTCTCAATAAGCCGCATCCGCTAGAACCACTGAAACACTTGTACACCGCATAAAATTTTTTGACAACTGTACAAAGTCCAATATCATCTTGCACCACTTCTAACTCTCCTTCTAATCTAACGTCACTTTAAATTCTTGGTGATGAAAAATTTACAACTAGCACCACTAAATCGACAAATCTTATCGAGCGTGAATCGAATTACCACCACTAATACGCGACCTATTTTTAATAATTCATCCGAACGACTAATCTCCACAACTACAAAACTACCTAAAATGAGTTGGACAGTAGAAAAAGCATTACCAGAATACATCAAAAAACAATTACAATCCGCAGCATCAACTTCATCAACAAAAAACACCCCATTTTTATTGTTTTTAAATATTGTTAAGAATCTAAAATTACAAAAACGTACAGGATGGGTTCAATTTGGAGTTAGTGAACCTGTTGAATCTATTAGTGATCATATGTATAGAATGGGTATTATTAGCATGTTTGCGCCAAAAGGTTTAGATAGTGGGAAATGTGTTAAGATGGCTTTGGTTCATGATATCGCAGAATCTATTGTTGGGGATATTACACCTGAAGATCCAGTTACAAAAGAAGATAAGCATCAAAGAGAATTGGATGCAATTACTTATTTAAGAGATTTATTGGTCGATTTTAATCAAAATGTTGCAAATGAAATGTATGAATTATGGAATGAATATGAAAATATTACAACCGAAGAGGCTCGATTTGTTAAAGATGTTGATAAGTTTGAATTACTAGTTCAATGTGTTGAAGAAGAAAAGCGAATGAATAAAGAAAAAGACTTGAGTCAGTTTTTGAATGAACGGAAAAAGATTGAAACTGCTGAAGTTCAGTCATGGGCTGATGATGTTTTGAAAGATCGAGAATTGTATTGGTCTTCTTAAACTATTAATTCCATAGAGAATATAGACTAATTTATTTTGACCATATTATAGGATTCTGTAATGCTAGTGACCATGCCTATTATCAAAAATGCATGTATAACTGGCTGTAATCGATTTTATCGATAAATATCCTAAGTACTGTATGGATCCTAAGTACTGATCAACCCGGCGGGTAAAAAGTATACTACTAGCTGGTGTAGTAGACCGCCATTTAATGTGGCGGCGTAGAAACAATCAGAACAATTAATTATAAATACAAATTTAAACTAAATTCAGTATACTAGAGGATTGGTAACTACTCCTTGGTAGAACATGATGTATTACGCTTAAAAAGCTCATGTTACAGTACGGATGATCCATCCAGAATAATGAATTATTGTAATGTTACCAGGTATTCCGCCGGCCCAGCCTAACCGCACTATAGCCATCCATGAGATGCATCGATCAAAATAATATCCCCAGATGTTTAGGATCAATATATAATATAAAAAGCCGACTTTTAGTTAATTCAGGTGTATGATTAGCTATAGCTCAGCAACTGTGAACCGAGAAAAGGTTTGTTTATATATTCTTAAAGCAAATATATGATGGATTCTATAAGTTTGAAATCGATGTACGCACTAGCCTCTATAGTCTAGGATACTCATCAATTGCAATTAATCAACCTAGTGCTAACTAAGTGGCGTATAACGCATATAATTATAATATTCTGGATGATTGCACAAAAATTTATCAAGACATAAGCAACTACAGGTAGCAATCACCTATAGCTGATCAATTATTTTAACTAAAAGCACTATAACTTATAGTAACTTTCGAGGTACACAAGCCATATGACGGCCCGTGAGGTCATAGGGCTATAACTTCTTTGACTAGAATTCACGTTAACGGAATATTGAACCAGAAGGATTCCAACTCTACGGATAATATGGTATCCTAAGCTTATACCTTCAACTTAATTACCACACAATCATTAAAATTAACAGAAATCAATCAAATAATCAAGGATTAGATGAAACACATTGCGGCGCTGACATTCATTCAACTTTACCAACCAATCAAGTCTAACGTATTCACAATAGAATGTCTCAAAATCAAAGACCAAAAAAATTTCGTAATACATATGTAACTAAAAATGTAAGTGAAAAATATTTTTCTAGTGCTGAAACAAAGGTTTCAACGCTCCAAAGCCGCCATATATATAGTTAGAACTGTAAATATCTTTGTCAACTTTTTATTTTACAGTTTTTTTTTTTTTTGTTGTTTTTGTTGGCACTTTTTTTTTTTTTTTTTTGTTTTTTTTGCTTTCTTTCTTTACATATAAATACAAACAACTTTTCTCTTTTTTTTTTTCTAGCATTTCTCTCATTACGTTACTGCATAAGAAAAAGCAGTACCTCGTTTAGCTAACTATATTATTAATACTATTGAAAAATGAGTTTAGAGAAACATTCAGATGGTACTGTGTTACCACCATCTCCTCTATCATCAAAAACTCAGTCCCCATCTCCAAACTCATATCCGGATGGTACTTGGACACCTGAGAAAGCAATTCCTCAGGAATTATTAGATTTATTACCAACATTAAACGGCGAAGATTCTGATGATAATTTTTTCATGTTTTTATATTTAATTCAACAATTGAAACGAACTAAACGAACTGGCTGGTTATTATATAATGTTAATGATAGTGAAAGTATAGCTGATCATATGTATAGAATGGGGATTATGGCATTTTTTGCTTCTAAAGAATTGGATAATTCGAAATGTATCAAGATTGCATTAGTCCATGATATGGCTGAATCATTAGTTGGAGATATTACACCATTTGATGGGATTTCAAAACAAGAAAAACATCGGAGAGAATTAGCAACTATTGAATATTTAAGAGATTTGGTTATGCCGGTTAATGAAGATGCAGCCGAAGAGTTATATACCTTATGGCTAGAGTATGAAAATATTAGCACACCAGAAGCTAGATTTGTTAAAGATTTGGATAAATTAGAATTCATGATTCAATGTTTAGAAGAAGAAAAGAAAACTAACAAAACTATTGATATGGGCCAATGTATGGGTGTTATTCAACATATTAAAACCCCAATGGTACAAAGATGGGCAAATAAAATCATTAAACAACGAGAAGATTATTGGGCTAATACCACTACTAATATTACTAACTAAATCCAAAATTCATTCCAAGTAATATCTTTTCTAACTGCATTTGAGAACCCCTCAACATATTGAACCCAAATTTTATCATTTTCACTTTCTTCAATTTCAGTAGTTTTTGTAAAATCTTTAACAGGTTCGTTAATAACTTCAATTTTTCTACCAAAGAAATCTCGTTTTTTCAAAGGTTTTTTAGGTTCATTTGATTCTTCTCTACCTCGTTTATTTGTAGTAGTTGCTGTTACGGTGGTAGTTCCATTAACAGTACCTGCAACCATTAAATCGGAAATTGTTTGTCGGGTAGTATATCGAGATCCAACAGCCGCACGTTGCTGATCATCTTGGTTTAACAATACTGTTTGTTCCAAATAAGGTTCCAATCGAAAAATCATAGTATGACTATTTTCTAATCGATCTTTTTTAAATCGAAATTTTAATGATTTCATAACTTGTGCGATATGATTTAATCGATCTTTTTCTGGTTTTTTCACTAATGAATCTCCTGGTGTACTGTTGAAAATTTGTAATAAATATGGTCCTAATTCTAAATAAAATGTTGGTAAGTTGATGCTTTGCTTTATACTTAATGGCATTTTGTTCATAATTTCTTTAATTAACTGAAGAGTTCTGTTTCTTAATTCAAACAATTCCCAATCGTTAGGTATTTTTATTTCAACATTAGCATTATTATTCAAAGGTGATGCAAAGAAATGATAAAATGCTGCAACTGGATGTGCATGATATGCTTCCATTGCAAAAGTTTGATTTCTCCAATTAACTCGATTAATCTGTTCATGAAAATATAACCAATCCCCTGCTGCACAAGGTTTTGCTAATAAATCATCAAAATATTTTTTTTCTGGGAACATGTGAAATAATGCATTAATCAATTTATCATATTCACCAAAGCAATGTGCTAATTCAATAATTTTATTACTTTCTTGTCGTTTTTCCAATAATTTATCTCTTTTAAACACTCTTAATGCTACTGTTTTCAAACTTGGTGAACTATCTTTACCAACTAATTTACCAAACTCATCTTTTTGTAATCCAAATTGTAATAAATTTAAACAACTTCTTAAATCACCATCCATTAGATCCACAACTTCTTTTAAAGACTTTGTATCTGCTGTAATATCTTGTTCTCCACAAATTTCTCTTAATTTATCAACCACATCTTGTGGATTAGATCTATTATATCGAATTAGTTCAGAATGTTGTCTTAGTTCTCTTAGTGCAGGAGTAAATGCATCATTACAAACTGCAATAATAGGTCGTTGTAATAATGTAGGATCATTTCGTTTTTTCTTGGTATTAGCTTGTTTTTTAGTTCCATCAGGGTTTTGAAATCTATGCATTGCTCTTTCATCAGCTTTAATCAAATCTAACAATACTTTAACCAATCCATATTCATTTGCACCATCAATTTCATCAGTTACGACACAAACAGGTTTCTTACTATTATTAATTTGATGACTTTGTACAGCTGTTTGAATTTTACCTTTTAGTAAATTAACTTTTTTATCCGATCCTTCAACAGTTCCATTTCTTTCATCACTGGCATTTATTTCTAATACTTCATATCCAGCTTGTCTTGCCAAAATGTGTGCAACTGTAGTCTTACCAATTCCTGGAGGTCCATGAATCATTAAAATTTTTTTATGAGGTCTACCAAAAATATCAAATTTATGCTGCTGATTTTCTTGTTGTTGCTTTAATGGATTACCAAATACTAAATGATCCCATGATAACAACCAACTCAGCATGAATCGATGCTGCTTCTCACTACCAATTAAATCTGTCCAAATTTTTGGTCTATAAGTTTCACATAATAATGTTTTGACTGATTTTTTATCATCAATGTTTGATTTTGTTGGTGCTTTTTTTTCATTTTCAAGTTTGGTTAATAAGGAATGAATTGGCACTCCATAATAGTTTCTTGAATCTGGTTCATCTTTTTTTAATTTGTCTAGTTCTGATCTTTTGAGCTTAGGTCGATGTTTTAGTACTAATCTACGACCATTATTTAGTGTAGCTGTTGTAACCCCTTCAATAGTATTAACATGGTTCCGTGAATATGACTGTGATACTGATGATAAGCTATCCATATCAAATTTTTTATTGGTTGAACTTGAAGCAGGTGTTAATGACTGTGATGAACTGGCTGTTGTTATTGATGATGATGCACCTGAGAATAAACTTGAAGTACTATTACCGAATAGATCATCCTTTTTTGGTGTATCTGTGCTGGGTGCTTTATTGAATACACTAGATAATGATCCAGCAAATGGATTTGTGTTTTCTTTATCTGTCTCCATATTTTTAAATGCAAATGCTAGTAATGGAGGGGATACAGACGCGTGATAGAATGCCTATTGACTGGAGAAAAGTGGAAGTTTGTTAATGAGAAATATCAGTGAATAGAAAAAAAAAAAAAAAAAAAACGCGTCACGTCGCTTGGTCATAAAAAATATCGGTACACCGGGGTTAACTTATTCAGGCAGACCTAATGATGTCCTGGTACGCTATAAAAGCTTCTTGTATAATAGCTAAATAGAGTAATGTAATTTCTATGAAAAATCCAGTGATTACAACCCAATAGGCATTCTGGATTGATCAAAGTAGTTTGTGATTTTGTTTACATGAGGTGCTTATAGATATCTACGTACCTGTGAAATTTTTTTAAAGAATGGCTGAAGGTGATTAAAAACTCTAGGCATGCTTGGGCTAGGTTCACATAAAATAAGTAAATTATATAAACTAATTAATTAATATAACATTTGAGTTGTAACACCCAATTATAATCATTTCGATCATGGCGTCTAACTCTAGCAATTTGTATATATCCCAAACTTGTTAATATGACTAAGTTTGGTTCTTTTGTAGACAAGACTATAAATATCTGAACAGTTATTTATCAATCACACTATAATTCAAAACTGTAGACCATCACAAAATGATAGATTTAACATCTCAATACCTCGCAATTTATGTCAATTTAAAAAGACACAAACCTCAGAACCTCACTGTCAAGCAGCACCTTTCTCAATTAATTTCTAAGCCAGCAAATACCACTCACTTTGCTACAAATCCTAACATATCCAACTGGAAAATTAATAAATCAAGTCCTTACTTAAAGTTATCTAAAAATGATGAAAACTCCCTTAGAGAACATAGTGGTGCTAGTATATTCAACTCTGATGATATCATTAATAATGTATCTACAGTTGAGAATACTGAAAAAGATTACAGAGAAAGTACTAACATAAATGATAACGAGTATTACTATGATATCAGTAAGGAGCCTCATGAGCCTAATACTGTGTTTGAAAGCTTTAATGCTAATAACACTTTAGATATTACTGAAGAAACCTTAGTAACTACTGATGCGTCAAATAATAACTCAAGCTCAATCAATGATACAATTTCATCAAATACTTCAAATAATAATAATTGTGGTAATTCCAACTATTATGAAAAATCCAGTACCACTACTATTGCTAAGAACACCCATCAAACAACTTTGGAATCACATTTAAGATCAGTACAATTTTCTGCTACTCCTCAAGGATACAGGGACATTTCACCTCCTCCAATTCAATTAGAATTAACAGAAGATGAAAAATTGAGCCATATTTTACAAACTGTATGTTATACAACTGATCCTTCAATTCGTTCAAGTTCAATTCAACTTTTATTTAAAGAATTAAAAGTATTATCGATCATATCCGATAAAGAAAATATCAAAAAAGTTTGCAAACGATGTTATACACTAGCTAATTATACCAATGATATTAACGAAAAGCTAGAAATTTTTAAACAATTATTAAAATTATATTTATTTTTAGTGACTGAAAAAATAGATTGCAGTTACTTAATTAATACTTTAATTAGTATATGTTTATTAAATCTACAATATGATTGTTGCATTTTAACATTAACATTTATAAACAATACATTACACCAATCAAACAATCAAAACAAAGCCAAATTCCAGGATTCATATTTTGGTGTATTTTTCATTATTAATTATTGTAACAAAACAAACAAATCAACAATATCATTATCATCTAAAAATAAATTGAAAAAATTATTAACAAAGCTACAAAAGAATAAAGAATTATCAAATTTATTCGCAATTGAATGGAATTTATTAAAATAAGGAATAAATATTATTTAACATATCTTTTTTTTATTTTTTTTCTTCTTCTTTTCTTTTTACTGCCTTCTCTCTCTCCACATTCTCATTTTTTAATATCTTAAACATACAACAATAGTAGTAGTAGTAGTAGTAGTAGCAAATTTCTTTTGTTATTAACATTTTTTGTTTTTTTAGCTCATTTCTTCATCACTACTGGCACCATTATGAGAAGTAACACTAGCACTTGGTGGACCATCTCTTATAGGATCAAAATAAGCATGGTCCATAGCTTCTTGAGCAGTTAATCTTTCTTGATGATCATACCTTAATAAATTACTTAATAAATCAAATACTTCTGTCGAAACCAAATGTTCATTTTCACTTGTAACAAATCGACTCCATTGTCTCTTTGGGAAAGTACCAAAATCATCATATTCTGGACCTAATTCTAGATTATATTTATCCAAATAAGCGTGTAATTCATTAGTACCCAAAACTCTAGCAATCTTAACCAATTGATCTGTATTACTATTACCATGGAAAAATGGTTCTTTTCTAAAAATCATTGATGCTAACATTGCACCATAACTCCATAAATCCAATGAATAATCATATAATTGCATATCCACTAATAGTTCTGGACCTTTAAAATATCTTGAAGCAACTCTAACATTATATTCAACACCAGGATGATAAAATTCTGCCAACCCCCAATCAATCAATCTTAATTCTTTCTTTGAATGATTAATCATAACATTGTGTGGTTTAACATCTCGATGCATAATCCCTTTTGAGTGTGCATAATCTAATGCTTTTAATAATTCATGCATATAATATCTGATATCCAAATCAGTCAAAGTAGGATATAATTGTCTAAAATCTATATTATTAACACTTTCAAAAATTAATGAAGGAGTTTTAGATTGTGAATCTCTAACAATATCTAATAAACCAATAATATTAGGTCCTCCACTTAAATTATGTAAAATCTTAATTTCTCTTTTAATCTTTTTTCTTTTAACTGGTTTTAATACTTTAATAACAATTTTTCGATCTTTTGATGTATCTTGACCTAAAAACACTTCACTATATTTACCACGTCCAATTTTACTGATAATTTCATATCCTTCTTGAGCGCTCCATTGAAATGTAACATTTTCATAATCCCAATAGTTTTGGGGCATTTGACTATTCACGTCAGCATAAACCCTTGCTATCGATTTCCCTTCCGAGTTGAATGCCATCTTTGTAATGATTGTTGATTAATGAAGACAAACTAATTAAGAATGAATCACCTTCTTTTTTTTTTTTTTTTTTTTTTTTCTCGTTCTGTTTTGCGTATATTACTTTTTTGGTGTTGGAAAAAAATTTGGGAAGAAATTTTGTCGTTGTAGCGGTGTAGATAATTTAATACTACACGCTAGAATTAAAGTGGTGGTACAAAATATCTAAAAAAAAAAAAATTCAGAAAAAAAATCAAAAATCACTGTTGGGAGGTTAACGTAATTTTTTTTTCCATCAGATAAAGCTTACTATTCGGGGGAATATAGAATTGTATATGCTTATTAAAGTTTTGAACCTAAATCACTAGACAATAGAAACGAATTAGTGAAGGAATAGGAAGATGGATCAAAATTTAGTCAACAGAGGGGTATTGGGTGATAAAGATGCATTGGTAGATATAACCAGACTAATAGAAACCGGTGAATCTAAATTAGTTGATTTGGTTCAATTAATGGGACCCTCATTAACTAAAGATGAAGGTAATCAACGAGCTAAAGCTACTGGGTTATTATCCAGAGTATTGGAACAATTATCAAAAAATAGACTACAAAAACAACAAATACAAGTTGTATTTGGATTTTTAGTGGATCGATTAGATGATGAAGAAAGTTTGATGGAAGTTTGTGATGGCATTATTGCATTATTAAGCATGGATAATTTTAGTGTTACTAATGTAGAAGTTTTGGTTGATTCATTGAAAGAAATTGATATTAGAAAATTTGGTCAAAACATTCGATACAGAATTTTCAAGATTTTAAGTTTATTAGTTGAAAGATTTGAAGATAAATGTAAAAAATTAGATAATGGGAAATTTATTGATACTTATTCTGTATTAACAAATGGTGAAAAAGATCCAAGAAATTTATTAATAAGTTTTGGTATTAGTTATAAAATTTTATCAACATTTGATATAACAGGTCATGTTGATCAATTATTTGATGTCACGTTTTGTTATTTCCCAATTACTTTTGAACCACCAAAAGATGATCCATATGGAATTACAAGTCAAGATTTAAAACAAGCATTAAGGAAATCTATCAGTACAAATGGATTATTTGCAAAAGATAGTTATTCAGGTTTGGTTGAAAAATTAAACAGTAGTGTTGAAAGTGTTAGATTAGATACAATGGAAACAATTCTAGCATGTTTAGAAAATTATGATGAAAAATATACTAAAAAAGAATGGCAAGAGATTTGGGATGGTATTAAATATGAAATTTTACATGGTGGCGAAGAAGAAGAAGTATTACCATTAAAAATTATTCGTGAATTAGGTAAAAAAGTGGATTTAGTTGATTTGGTTAAAAAAGAATGTGAAGATAAAATTGATGATTTAAATGATAAAAAATGTTTACCTTCTGCTAAATTGATTACAGCAGTTGCACAATCAAATTCAAATGCTTTTAACGAATTGAGTCGGTTTGTTTTACCTGTTGTATTGAATAAATTTGATGAAAGTCCAACTATTGCAAATCAAAGAACAGTTTTGGAAATTTTGAATTTATTTTTATCAATTGGTGATGATTTGAATTTATTAGAATATAAAGATTCAATTTTTGCTGCATTAAGTAAAAGTTTAATGACTTCAAATAAGGGCGAGGTTTCATTAAGAAAATTAGCTATTAGTGGATTGGAAATTATGTGTCTCAATAAAGTTGCAGATACTAATGAAATTGGTTTAGTAGTTCAATACTTGAATGATACAATTTTAACTGATGAAAATGATGAAATTGTTAATAGTTCACTAAAAGCATTAAATTCTATCGGCAAAAATAATAGTGATTTAATTGTTAGTATTACCTTTGATAGATTTTTAGGTCAATTACCTGATGAATATGATGGTATCAATCCACCAAAATCAGTTGATTTTGTTTTAAGTTGTTTAGCTTCATTATCATTAAATGAAAAAGTCTTTGATAAATTAAGTGCAAAATTATTAGAAAAATTTAATAAAATTACTGATAATGTTGAATATGCATTAGCAGTTGTATCAACATTATTAGCAGTTTTACCAAAACTAGAAACTAACATTAAAATATATTTAAACACTATTGGTAAAGATTTGTTTAACATTTTAATTAATACTGAAAATAAAGCATTAAAAAGTGATGCAGTAGTGGATGCATGTTCAAGAACTATTGAATTATTGGTTCAATCAATGGATACAAATGAAGAACAAGGTGTTTGGGCCACAAAATTAACTACTTCATTAGTTGATAATACTCCAACTGAATTATCAAATTTGGATGTTTTTAATAATAATCCAACAAATTTAATGCAATTGTTAACAATGGGGCTAGCACCAGTTGATCCAAAAGTTCCAGTAGATGGCGATTTATTAATTTCGAAATGTATCAAAAGTTTATCAAAAACTTCATCAATATTTATTCGTGGATGTTATTTAGAATTAATTTCAATTTGTTCAAATAAATGGATTAAAACACCTTTAAATATTAATATCACAGAATCATCTACAACTAATGAACTAGAAATTGCTGCATATTATGCTAAAGGATTATTATTAAAGAATGATAATCAAGGTTATGATATTTGTAAGCAATTATTATCATTATTGCCAAATGAAAATCAAGGTGCTAATATTGCTAAAATTTTTGGTGTATTAGTAGTAGATGATCCATTATTATCAAAACAAAATCATACAATTATTAAACTATTATCTAAACAACGATTATTTGCATTTACATTACCAAAACTAGTTGAATCAACAAACCCTAATAATTTGAGTGCATTAGCATCATTATTAAGATATACACCAACTAAAATTATTACACCAGAAATTGAAAAATTCTTACCGTTATTATTAGAAGCTATCAGTTTACCAAATCCAAGTGTTCAACAAGCAGCTATTGATACAATTTTTGCAACACTGGTTGAATCAGCAAGTATTTTAAGTGAAAGAGTTGATACTATTGTACCAAAATTATTAAAAGTTAGTACTAATAGTAATAGTTCTGGTGTTAAAGTTGCTGCATTAAGATGTTTGGGTGCATTAAGTCAAACTTTACCTAAACATGTTATTTTACTTTATAAAAATGAAATTATTAAAGTTTTGGGGTTATGCATTGACGATAAAAAGAGAGCTGTTAGAAGAGAAGCTGTTAATTGTAGACAATTATATTATGAATTTTAAAAATCATTATAACTATAGAGAGAAAGTTTTTGTTTATAATTTATATTATGTATGATTTTTAATTGATGAAAATGAGTTATTAAAAAAGAAAAAAAAAAAAAAATTGATGAATGTTTATAGTTAAAACTTAATCTTTTATTGCCCTGGATTGGGAAGGAGAGTATTTTTATTGGAAAATTTCGTGGCTATGTACTCAACAATAATTAGGTAGTAAAACCAAAGTATATATTTATCATAATACTTAGGTAGATTGGCATTATCAGTATTAATGCGAGCAATCTGAATGATTGCTATTTGTTTCTATTTAGATAGAACTTGTTATCAAACCATTAATCCAGATCGCGGCTGATCAATTTTTGGTGTTCTTACGTTCCCTAGGTTGTTAAACAGAAATACCTCAGTCATCACTTGTTGTTTAAAACTGTTATTACAGTATAATTACAGTTTGGTTAATAAGATATTGTAGTATTAAAAAAGTATATAATTAATCTATAGATGTGATCGTTTGAGATGTAAAAGTATAGCTAGCTCTAATCTAAAACCCCTAGCGCTGGATTTAACCAGATTCCGGATACATATGGATTTGAACGCCACACTATATGCGGCTATAATTATAATACTGTTATATCGGATATTGTAGTCTGCTAATGTCACTCCACAACCAGCTGGAGAATCCAGGCTAATTAAGTACGTCGATTGTGATATTATCATAAAACTGGGTTCTTTGTTTTTTCATGTTCTTTTTTATGAAGCATCACTAAAAAAAAAATATCTCAAAGATAAAGTGGGTGTGATTGATTTTAATGTTTCTAAGCTATAGATAAACAGGTAAACTATTTATCTCTTCATGGAAAATATAATTAAGATAAAACCAGAGAACCTATTGAAGTTCTAAAGTATATTAATTTAGTATCAGATAGTTCCATTTTCTATTCTATTGCAGCATCTTTAAACATGGAATAAAATGTAGGTACATATTGGGCTACTATAAATAGTATTCGAGATATATAATCATTCGTGGAGATTCTGTATCAATTTAAATTAAATGACGGTATTAAATAGTTCTAAAACTCGGACCTGTAACATTGTACAATAATATCATTCCTATAATTATTATAAATTTAATTAATTATTTATAATGAATTGTGATAGTACAAAATTAATATCTACATAACCTAATCAGCATTGAAACTATAATAGGATTAAATAAGTCTAGCCAATCTTTGCACAAATAACCTAGCCAATAGCTTATTCTTTATCAAGAAAATCTGGATCAATCTATTTGTCAACCTATCAATACTAAAAACTTTTGATTTTTTCAAGTTTAAAATTTTATCAGTAGCTAAAATCATTTTTTTGATTGTTTCATTCATGTAAGTATCATTCCTTTGTTCAACTTCTCTATAATTACTTTGCAAAGTACACAAAACTGGAACTTCAGCATTTCTAAAATGATGTTGAGAAAACAATTCTGCGGTATACATTAATGGAATTCTTAATGTTGTTTCATTCAACCATGATCTTGGTCTATCCCATGCCATATAAGCTTCATCAGTTAACAGTACACTAAACGCATCTTTCAAAGTACAGTCATCATTAATACATTTATATAATACACCAGCTTGTCTATTTGGGGTTAAAAATTGTAAAATTTGGGGTAATAATGATGACATTGTCCCACCACCAATATAATCATCAAATGCTTTTGCCATTACAAAACATCCTTTATATTCTTCAGGAATATGTTGATCACCAAAACAGAATTTTGCTTCCCAATCTATCCAGTCACTGGACGGGGCGTTTGGCGCGAAATTGGCGTATGCTTGGGTATATCTTGAACCATGAAGACATAAACTAGCTCGCATTTTACGATCGTTGACAAATTCAAAGATTTCGTTATTTGAAGTGTTGGAGAATCTAACGTACCTTGCTTGTTGAATTCTAATTCCTGTGTATGGGATGAATGTGGATGATGCGACGTCACACGCATGGTCGATTCTATATCGATGGTATCTTGATGTTGTGTCGCTTAACACGGGTATGATGAATATCAGAATTGTTAAAATAGTTGATAATGGTATGAAAATCATTTTTTTTTTCTTATATTGACTAGGGTATTTTAGTAGACTCGTGCAATCTTTTTAAACGTTGTAGATGTATTGCTCAATAGTAAATATTAATGGATATTCTTATGTGCTATCTGATCCTGATTTTTCCAACGATTTATGTTTGGTATAGATAATTCAAACCTGTGTTTAGTATTTATTGAATACTTTACCACTTTTATTCTGGAATGCTTTTCAAGTGGTAAATATAGATGAATTTTGTATTTATATCAAAACGAAACTTCCTGGGTGCTATAATGATACTGTTACAACAGCCTATCTGTTTTTAACCTTGACAAATTTAGACTGTTGTACCGAAAAATAGATTAAAGTTAGGGTTTGAATTTTACTGTTTTATTGATAACTAATATATATATATTTGTTTTTGTTTCTGTTGAATGAAGAAATCAATTAATTACTAATTTCTATAGGAATCCATATATCGGTCGCGGATGCCATATATATATATATATAGTATTGCTCTAAATATAGCTGGTTATCAATGTTTCAGTTTACCAATCGATCAGTTCACTTCCTTTCAATTCTTTCTATCCATAAATAACCTAAACTTTGTATATTGAATTATAATACTTCAATCATTAAAATAAAGACTGCTCAAATGGAACTTTCCAACTATGGTAAACCAATATTTGGTAGTACAAATTTGTCTCTTGTATTAAATAGAACAGACTATAGGTATCCTTAGTTTTGTGATAAATTTGAGTGGTGAAGTTGATTATTGTAAATTTATTAATTAGAAATTCACTGCTAAATAATGATAGTTCTAGCGCGTTGGTATGGAAACGCGGTTGAAGCAGATTTTAAAACGTTTTTGCATGGGACACGCTTAAAGGCTATTAATGCAGTTTAGCGCGTGAACAATCTCCAATTCATATACATATTGTATATCATAAATAAGAATTGTATTATCATTATCCATGCATCCATGGATCGATTAAGTATGATTTTGCTGATAAATTTAAATATATCGTCAGTCCATCACACCATTGTTTGATTGAGTTCTTAATTTGGAATTTTACGAGCTGCAACATAGAATGGCTGCAAGAAATCCATCCTTGTTCTTCAATTGCAATGGCCAAGTCGTACCAGCTAGCTGTTCATGCTATATAATGTTAGATAGCAACTCTTGTATCCGAATACAGTCTTTAAAGCAACCATTAACGTTGATAGGTCCGATATGATATGGTATGGATTTCATGCATGCGTATGGATATACATCATCATATGAATATAAATATTTTATAACAATTTAATCGATATAGCTGCATCATTTTATGCGTTTCACCTGGTAATAGGTATAATAGAGTCAAATCATATCCATTATGATATTTCAAAGATCTATTATCAGCTAGTACGTAGAATAAAAGAGAAGTGCCCTAATATATTGAACTGGTCGATACCCTAAGCAGTTTTAAACCAATTGAAGGCTATAATTGACTATAGTACTGTGAGATATGTAAGTCATTTAGTGAACGACAATTTCCACTCCCATCATCCTTGCGATTATGATGTGTAACTATTATAATAAATGCTATTTTAGAAATACCTTTGGGTACGTATTATGCCATGGTAAACCTTGAACTCTATAAATGGATTTTAAATGATGCTTTAACTAGATCCTAATAATTATGGTACTTATCTTCTATAGTATGAAAGTAAGTTAGTTCTTCTCATCGTTGGAATTAATCTCAATGTGCTGTCTCTATTCATATCAATCATCGCAATAATAAATCCAAGTGTTAATTAAGACTCATTTCAATCGATCAAACCTTTTATTAACAGCATTCTAGTTATGATTGAAACTGCACCTATCTAGCTATTATTTCAAAGTTAGAATAAGACATTTGTCCTACATGAATCTGGACTGTAACTTACATGTAGACTGTATTATAAGGAACAAACTTTCGTCATGGATTTTCAAATACTCTCAAATGAATTAATGTTCAGCTTCTGGCACAAAATTTGTGCAATTGTTTGAAGTTGAGATGATACTAGAATTCTATATATCGTCTTATATGAGACAAGTAGATAAATCTGTACCGCGATATTATCTACCGCAACTCAGTTGTGTCGCACAGTCGATCTCGCTGCAGGTTCTACTATAGAGAGATCGTAGATTTATATATCAGAACTCGAGTACTATTCAAGAGTACAAGCAAATGTTTGTAATGCCCACCTTAATAATAATAATAATAATGATAAAAGTTACAGAGCTCATATAGCCGTGACTGCATTCCAAGAAATTTAGACATGAAATCCAAACATCTATAGTTGTTGAAAAAAATTGCATTGAGTAGTCTTTGGAGGATTCGAACGAGGAAATTAATGCAAGTGAAACTTCAATATATACAAATTTAATGAATTGGGGTTGGTTGCTGTTTAACAAAATTAAATTGATCTAGTAATAGGCACCCACCACCACCAAATGTGATCAAAGGAAGATCGATTATTAAAGTCAGCTAACGATATTCACAATGTAGAACCAAGAAAAGTGTCAAAATTAAGCATACTTTAATTAATAAAGCTCTATTTGTGAAGATGAATTTACCATCCTTTTTAAGATATCATCAATGCATTCATATATACTATATATCATCCTGTTTGTCCCTAATATACAATATATTCTATGCCAATTTTTATTATATGACTATGGATAGAGTCTGGCTTTCCCTCATTGGATCTGCTCATTACATAAGGATGATTGGCCACTTTTTCCATGGTGCACCCAAACCTCAAATTCCAGCCACGCTGTTGCTTAAACCAATTAAGGTCCACTATTGTACACCATCCAATTTATTAATTCCCTTGACCTTAATATTATGTATTTATAGGGCACCATATAACCTTATTTAAGCTTAAACGCGTCACTCGCTGATCGTCCTCTTTCACACTCAATTGAGATGATCACGAATAAAGGGGATAGCCATGCATTGGTCCACAAAAACAATTCAACCACACGCTTAAAATTTAATGCTCCTACCACACATCCGATAAGTTTATCTCTATAAGCTACCACTGGTACAGCCGGTATGGTATAGTACCAGGATACTATAGTATAGTGCACTGTGCCGCAGCAACATCCAATGGTGCTTTTCTCGCGCGCGCAGATCTTAACGGTTTTTTTTTTTAGAACGCCGCTTGAGTTTCTGTGCCATGGAGGGTACCAGCTTAAGTGAGGACCGTTAGCAGTGCTTAAGCTGGAATACCGCCGGTAGCGGCACCATGCAGTACGAAAAGTTCAAGAAAAAGAAATCATCAGATGGTTGGAAAAAAAACGGTTTTATTAAAGTTTCAAGTTTGAGATTTTAGGATCTCAGATTATATTTTAATTAGATTTCGAAAATCAATTACAGTGTACTATATATAGGAGGATACCCATATGGCATGAAAAGTGGTTTTGGGCTTATAAAGCTTATTGAGATTCTTTTTGAAGACAACAATGAGATATAATATATAGAAGGAATTGATTAAATAGATAAGTTAGAAGATACTATGGAATACTATTGTGTGGGGGTAGGATTCAGAGATCTCAATTGTAAGTACAAGAGGTACCTTCTTGAAGAATGAGCTCTGTTTGACTTGCAATGGACTGGAATATTTTCCATGGTGCACGAACGTTGTAACAAACAAGTAATACTTGAGAGGTTTCATCAATTCAATTGTTGTTTATTTATAATAAATAGATGTATGGATATTATTATTGGTTTATTATACTATAGTATCAGAGACATTATTTCAAGCCTATATACATTAATAAATCTTGAAATAGAAAAAATCTGACAAAATGGAAGCTTTGAAATTTTCAGGGTAAAACATGTATCACAAATTTTTATTATCCTTAAGCCTGAACTCTGCTACTGTGCCTGCGCTTGAACACCTTGAGTTTAGATTTAATTTGTTAAGTTTTTTGGATTTATTTAAATTGTTACAGTACTTTAATTAATTTAGAAAAAAAAGGTATTAAGAGGTGAAAGATGTTTGAAGTTAAAAGCTTAAAAGTTGAATGTTTGAAACTTGTCAAAGCTTGCTCATTATCGGATTGTAATTTGTCAAGCCAATGAATGGTTAAGCATATAATATATAGAATAAAATGGGTTCTTAAACTTAATGAGTTTGTGGTGCAATTATTCTACTTGAATCCCATTCAACTATATATATTAACATACGTACTTGCACATGTAGTATCAGTAGCGTTATAAGATAAAACTTTGAAGAAGCTGGACTGATCATAGGTATATAGATATTATCCCAGATAGATTTCTATAGTTACACTGCACTATAGCCAATAAAGAGAAAACCCAGCTCATAGAAACAATCCATAAAAATAAGGATTTGTGCTTAGACTCTCAGTGATTGAGGCTGATGTTTAATAATAGAAACTCGGCTTGTACGCTGTTTAAGCTGTATGTACAAGAATACATTTAGTACTCACATTACAGTTTCATTTTTTTTCTATTTTCTCAGACAGTGCATTAAAAACTATAGTGCTGTATATTATAATATGTTTAGAACAGTGTCAATATTATAACTGTAAATAATTTGTCCGCATTCCTCCTCCTTTTTTTTTTTTTTCCCTTTCTCTCTTTCTTTTCCTTTTATCCTTTTTCATTTTTTCCTCATTTTCTCTCAAGATTCATTCATCTTTTTTATAAACAAAATTTTGACATTATAAACTCAAAATAGTTGAAAGATTTATTACAATTTTAATACTTTTGTATATTTAACAACAACGCCCCTTACGACTGCTGGTTAGTGTAAAAGCGATAATTTTAGCATCATTTTTAATAACACTCAAATATTTCAACAACAGATTACCAAGAAATTAGCAGCAACACTAAAATTAGACAAAACCGAGCTGAGCTTTTAAAACGCGTTTTTAGTATAAACTAATATACCAATTTAGTGGAAAATAAAGAAGGAAAAATTCTTCAATAACTCATCGACTTTAAGATAACTATTAAACAATTAATACCGCAAGAACCAAGAAAAAAAAAAAAAACCGACAATCAACAAAAATATTCGACAGTGTGACTATTTTTAGAGACAGAAGAGGATTATCATTATAATAATTGAACAACCGAATACTATTAAAAGATTTTTTTTTTTTTGAAGTTGAACTTTTTTGTTGAGCTTAGAGCATAGTTAACTGCGCATAACAAATTATCAGCCCCTGGCTTTTTTAAAAATTTCCCCCTATTAAAATAACAACACACAATAATAAGCTTTTGAAAGCTTTAGAAAAAAACAGAGTTACTCAACTATCCATTTGATATATTAAACTTAACGACATATATTTTTGATACCCTACTTTCAGCAAAATAAAAATTAAAATGGATAGATTTGTGCTGGTGCGTAGGAAATGTGTAACATGTCCAGATTCGCCAAAATGTCCATCTTGTAAAGATGGGGAAGTTTGCAGTTATACAGCACAAACTTGTGATAAATGTTCAGAAGGGATTTGTGTTAGAGATGAATTATCAGGATCAAATGATTCATCATCAAAATCAGATAAAGATAGTGATAATAATAGTGGAGGTGGAAGTAACGCAGGTGCAATAGCAGGTGGTGTAGTTGGTGGGATTGTGGTAGTTGCAATTATTGTTGGTATTATATTATGGAGAAAATATTACAGAAAAGCAGCAAGACTAAGACCAAAATATGACAATGATGAGTTAACGCCAGTTGACAATGATTTTGAGAAAGATAAACGATATACTAATGCATCATTTTCTAGTGTTAATACATCAAATGCTAGAGGTTCAAACATTATCCCAATTGCATATATCCCTGGGGTACAAAACCGACAAACTGCTAATGGTGATAATATTCCACCAATGCCAGATATTAATCATACATTATACGGAGATCAATTCTTTAGTGCAGATGATTTAATGAGAAATAGTCATTTAAGTTATAATACAAGAGGTAGTTTTGCAACGGATTATCGCGGGTCGACAGCCGTTATTGATGATAATATGATGACTGCAGTTACTGTTAAACCAAATTTAGTTAATGTTAAAGATAAAAATAATGGTGTTACAAATAATGCTACTGCCCAAGCATTTCAAATTGGTAGTGCAAGGGCTGTTAATAGTTCAAGAGCTAATGCTCATTCTATTAGAATTGGTAAAAGTATACCAATTGGGTTACCTGATACAATTGCTGAAGAACCTTCATCACATAAATCTTTAGAAGGGTCAGGTTTGAAGGTTCCAATTGTTATTGATGATAATACTGATAAGAATAATAATAATAATAATAATAATGAAATTGATCAAGATGACAAACGAGGAAGTATAAGAAGTGAAAAGAGTAGTAGTAATAGCTCTTTTCAATCAGCTAGGTCAAGACCAATGACTTCTAATAGTAATCGATCAATGAATAGAAAGAGTAACTTACAAAGTGAATATGTGATGGATGATATGCCTATTGAAGCAACTTATTTATATTCTAATAGAAAAACGGCCAATTTTGAAAATAAGGATGATGATGATGATGATGATGAGGAAAAAGATGAAGATAAGAAAAAGAGTGGTAGATTAAGCCCATTTGATGATCGATACACTCTCTAAAATGATTTTAGAGGTAGTTTATTTATTATTGTTATTTTTTTTTTTTTCTTTGTAGCATTTTATTATTATTATTTAATTTATTCTATTTTTTTTTTCTAAGCAAATTTTTTCAGATTTAACATAGAGACTTGATTGGGTAAATCGGTTTGTAGAAACTAAATACTTCCACTGCCCTCTAGCTTGATTATTTTGCAACAGTATCTTTGAATCTTAGTTTGAAGACACTCGTAACTTTGAACTAAACCAAAAATTAGTATTTGAAAGCATAAGTAACACCGTCGGTAATTAAGGTAGAATTATAATGGGGTCAGAGCTCTATGATCTGGCCTGCTAGCTTTTGTTAACTATGAAATTATATTATATATATGACAAGCTTTCTTCTAAAGAATAATACACCATCACTCTCAGTGTAGTCAATGGTTAAAATGGTTGGCACAACTTAAGTAGTGAAAGTAGTACTATTAGTGAAAGTATCTGGTTTATGCCTATATATAGGTATTTGCATGCAGAATTTTACCATATATAGATAGACCTGCACCTGATTGACTAGAATGTTTGCTTTATTAACCAATAGGAGCTCTCAGTTGCTTAGATATATCCAGGATTCAAACATTCCAGATCATTTTTAGGTTCAAATAATGTTTGTATGTAAAGAAAGCTAACCTTTTATTTTATTGTAGCTTTAAGGAAATATTTAGCTAAATGCTTTATAAACGCTATACTAGTTAATAATTATTCCCACTACATTGAATGAAGTATCAAGTTTAGGATGTGACTATCTGATATGATATATCTATCTTTAAATAATTCATGAATGTTCGGCCTTAAGCGGTGTACATAAGATCTAAGACCGAGAATAATAATCCAGCATACTGTAGGGAGCGGGGGTATATATAGTATTACCCTTAAAAAGCTCAAAATCAAGTTTTTTTTAGATAGAATCAATTACAAATTGGTTATCTTACCATTCAAACCTTTAGATATCATATTAGCTCCAGTCTCAATAGAATCATGTTGTCTTACTAATAAAGCACTGAGTTCTATGGGTCTATGCCTAGGTGCATAGCCACAGCATGAAAGTCGGTGGAGAGGTTAGCCTTATGGTATCACCGTGTAAATAAACACGGTTAAACATGATAGAATCTTATACAAAAATCAAGTTTATCGTTATCCTGTGGGGTTAATAAGGGGTTCTGTATCCAATTATCGTGGGTTTTGATATCAATATGCCAGTAATGATATTTTGAAAGTACATGAACGTTGTAGTAACGTTCGGGTTTTGTAAAAAAAACGTCTGCATCTAATCTCTTTTGTAGATGGTTAAACTAATCATCAACAATTTTAACAGAATTGTCCTTTTATTGGTGATGTCCTTGCCCTTTGGATGCGGCTTTTAGATATTAAACTAAAAACCTGCTAGATGAGCTGTAGCTAGATTAAATTACATCTGGGGATTCGAATCAAAGCCTTACCACTGCCATGGTACTTGATCCATTTATTGTAATTGAAAGCTCTAGTGGTGACAACAACAGACTAATTTTTAACTAGCTCAATCAATATTTTTTATATGGTTAAGCACACGTATTATTCTGTTGGTAATATAATTAATACAATTAATCAATATCAAAAACGTTACCTTGATACATTATAACAGTAGCCTACCTTAATTAAATATAATTATTGTATGTCTTTAATCTATATAATCAGAATCGAACAATGAACACTGGTAGGGTAACAAAGAATCGCATCTCTCATGAAATCATTAAATTGTTTAAACTATATATCGTTCTATTCCCCATAAACTCTTATTCTAAATAATATGTTAAATAAGAGGTTGCTCTTAAGATTTAACATTAATAAATACAAGTGCATGCGTCAAAACCATGGCAGGTCTATATTCATCATACAAGGGCTCACCACGTTTTCATAGGTTTCAGGAAAGTAGTTTTTTACTTATGCTGTAGATAATATTGTGCTTATTCTAATTTTACGCTACTGCTAATTTGCCATTACCCATGCATTGCAAGCAGATGTCATCCCCATCGAGCTTCTCGATCATAAATCGATATTGCAAATCGATCGAATCTATAGTAAGATTTCTCCAAGCACAGTATTGAAAATACATGTAGGACATTGAAAATAGGACAAATATATCTCGAATCTAATTAAGCATAGAATATCGCAACTGAACCCTGAATCCTAAGTGACTACTAAATTTTTTGAAGATTATAATCCAAAGGCTGTTTTTAGAGGTAAAAACGTTCACTGCTGTATCAATGTTTCCACTTGAGGGTAACAGCCGAATGGATAGATAGATTTGATTGGAATACAAGTGTTATCGCTTATCTAAAACACAAGCCTTACATTTAAAATGTTCCACCCACGTAAGGATTCTATGGGTTTGTTCGGGTCACAGCTGGTGGCTTCGAATCTATGCTTAAAAGCTTAGTAGTATAGATCTTTTAGATATATAGATGGGTATGCTATTATAATTATTGGTGAGAATACATAAAAGGCATCATCTCCGTAACTTAAGAGTTCCTCCATGGCTGAAAGGCAAAGTCAAGTCGAGATACTACATCGATCCTATTGAATCCTTTTACCAGTATTATTGATCTATAATCCACAGTATAGAGTTAAAGGCCCAATAATACATACCATGACAAAAGTTGATCTCTCGTAAACTCAAAGCTATAGCTATTTTATACTGTAGACTCCCTACCCAGCTTATAAACTTTTTCGTTACGAAATTTAATAAGATAGTTGATCATTGTAGCATAAATAATAAACTTACATGTATATTTTAAATTATTGAGATGTCGAGCATATCTTGGTATAATTAATTCAATTATTCATGTCAATATCCCAGTATTCAATTCTACACCTCAAAAGTTGTAATTGTAGAGCAATTTTATGAGGCGGCAGGATCCTATAGCAGCCATGGCGTAAATGATGATCCAACCTAATTACCAATCATTACAAAATGAGACTAACATCTATGATATGATACGACTATATATAACTTAAGCTATAGCTTAAGCTTAAAAGATACAAATTGTGGGATCATGATATCAGGATTTAGCTATATTAATCAGATATAATGAAGATGAGTACATAAAATTTGGGTAATAGTGTACATGATTACTAAAAATATCTAATACCACATCCTTTCAGAACACTTGGATCAATTTTGATTTATTAGAGACAAACTCAAATCTCAGAGATCAAAGTACTGTTCGTTAAACAACTCATGAATTTTAAATCCAATTTACAGTTATAAATTACACTACAATGCTAAAAAAAAAAAGGTCTATGAACTGTAGCACCCGGGCTAGTGCCAGCAACTTTCAATAACTGATGAACACTTTAAGCTATTGAAATGTTTACCGAGATCTACAATACTACTTTCACTGTAGTACACTGTAGTTAGTTGTAACTATATTCTGCCATAATCAATTCAAAACTCGTCCATCTAATCATATAATCATTATTCTCATCATCAATCAATCTACACCGCTGTACAAATTTCCAATACAACATGATTACCTAATTGGGTAGAACAAAGTAGCGGCATTCTGAAGCCGCCTGGACTCAAGCACCACTAATACACAACCTTCCATTACTTTCTCGCCTGTTTCGCAAAATTGCCTTGGAACAAATGACTCGGTACCGGGCATTCCCTTTTGAGAAATGTTCCCCCCCATGAATTCCTCATTATAAGTTTTGTGTGACAAATCTGGAGTGACGATTTGGTAACACCCGCGTGAAAATCTCCTATTCTCTTATTAAAGCGTTGATACGAGCCACTCACAGACCGATCGTTATCTTTACAAACGCTTGAGCCACGGGAGCCACTGGGAAGACATTATTACAACTGCTTAAAACGAGGCTTTCTCCGCTCCGACACGCTTGTTATTTCTATGAAATTTTTAATTTCCATCGAACGCAACTTTTTTGTTGACGTGAAATTTTAAAGTTTTTTGCTGGGGACTGGCTGGCGGGAGCTCCAGTATACATAAATGATTAATTCTGTCAACAGTAATGGTAATTGGAGAACAAAACATTTTCTGGACATGATTTGATTAGACTAAAGTTTTGGAGGACAGATTTGTAATTATTACGCAAACTAAAATAATGTCCGACAAAGTTTATAAACTAGCTTAGTAAAATATTGATTCTATAGTCATTAATTGTGAAAAATAATGTTTTGGTAATGCGCAATCTCGTAAGTGCTGCAGTTTTTAAACAGTAAGCAGACATTTTATCGATCGAATAAAAAACGATTATTACATCAATCTATTTCAAAAATGTGTTTGAATCAAATTTAATTAACGTAATTGATAATTAATTTTTTTTGGATCCTGGGATACCGAAATATGTGCTAGCTTAGCGCTTTCGCACCAGTATTACCAGTCCACTCTTTGCAACGGTTGTACCCCTCCGCGGGCTATAGCTTCTTATATATGTTTATCTCTCCTTCAGCAATATAAATTGTTGAGGTGTCCCGACTTTTTCTCTGAAATTTATAAAAAAAATCTTTGGAAAATTTCATTCTTCCTTTCTTGACTACCACTTTTTTTTTATAACAAAAAAAATCTATATATATAAAAAAAAATGACTTTTTCAGATATTGATATCAAAGCTGTTAATTCTATTCGAACTTTAGCTGTATGTATTATTACACTCAATTGATAAAGAAAAAATAATATCAATTTTTTACTAACCAACTTAATTAGGCTGATTGTGTTGCTAAAGCTAATTCGGGTCACCCGGGTGCACCAATGGGTCTAGCACCATTAGCACACGTTTTATTCCAAAATCATTTAAGATTCAATCCAAAAAATCCAACATGGTTTAATCGAGATCGATTTTTATTATCAAATGGTCACGGTTGTATGTTACAATATGTTTTGTTACATTTATATGGTTATGATTATTCAATTGAAGATTTGAAGAATTTCCGACAAGTTGATTCCAAAACTCCAGGTCACCCAGAACGTGGTGAACCAGGTATTGAAACTACTACTGGTCCATTAGGTCAAGGTATTTCAAATGCTGTTGGTATGGCAATTGCAGAAAAAAACATTGCAGCTACTTATAACAAAGATGGTCATGAAATTGTTGATAATAAAATTTATTGTATCTTTGGTGATGGTTGTATGATGGAAGGTGTTGCTTCCGAAGCAATGTCATTAGCTGGTCATTTACAATTAGGTAACTTGATTGCTTTCTATGATGATAATCATATTACTATTGATGGTGATATTAACTGTGCTTTCACTGAAAATGTAATGCAACGATTAGAAGCTTACGGTTGGCACACTATTTCAGTTGATGATGGTGATAGCGATTTGGAAGGTATTAATAAAGCTATTGAAGAAGCTAAAAAAGTTACTGATAAACCAACTTGTATCAAAGTTCGAACCACTATTGGTTATGGTTCTAAATTAGCTGGTACTCATTCAGTTCACGGTTCTCCATTAAAGGCAGATGATATTACTCAATTAAAAGAACAATTTGGTTTCCCAACTGATAAATTTTTTGAAGTTGATCAAGATGTTTATGAATATTATGGTAAAAAGGCTGCTCAAGGTGCTGCTCAAGAAAATGAATGGAATACTGCATTTGACAAATATGCTACCGCATTCCCAGAAGAAGCAGCTGAATTAAAGAGAAGAATTAATGCTGAATTACCAAAAGATTGGGAAAAATCATTACCAACTTATTCACCAGAAGATGCAGCTATTGCCTCAAGAAAATTATCAGAAACTGTTTTGAGTAAATTATATGATAGTGTTCCAGAATTATTGGGTGGTTCAGCTGATTTAACTGGTTCCAATTTAACACGATCTAAAGATGCTACTGATTTCCAACCACCATCAACTGAATTGGGTGATTATGCTGGTAGATATATTCGATATGGTGTTCGAGAACATGGTATGGGTGCTATTATGAATGGTATTGCTGCTTATGGTGGTTTTATTCCATTTGGTGGTACTTTCTTAAACTTTGTCTCTTATGCAGCAGGCGCTGTTAGATTAAGTGCTTTATCCAAACATCAAGTTATTTGGGTTGCAACACATGATTCTATTGGTTTGGGTGAAGATGGTCCAACCCATCAACCTATTGAAACTTTAGCTCATTTGCGAGCTATTCCAAACTTGCAAGTTTGGAGACCAGCTGATGGTAACGAAACTTCTGCTGCTTATTATAGTGCTTTGACTAAACGATTTACTCCATCTGTTTTGGCCTTATCAAGACAAAACTTGCCACAATTGGAAGGTTCAAGTATTGAAAAAGCATTGAAAGGTGGTTATACTTTGAAACAAGTTGAAAATCCAGATATTATTTTGGTTTCAACTGGTTCCGAAGTTAGCTTATCCGTTGATGCTGCTAAACAATTGGAAGAACAAGGTATTAAAGCAGGTGTTGTTTCCTTACCAGATTGGCACACTTTTGATTTACAAGATCAAGAGTATCAATTATCTGTTTTACCAAACAAAGTTCCAATTTTATCTATTGAAGTTATGACTACTTTGGGATGGCAAAACTATTCTCATGAACAATTTGGTATTAACAGATTTGGTGCATCAGGTCCATATAAAGATGTTTATGCTAAATTCGACATGACTCCAGAAGGTATTGCTCACCGAGCTAAAGAAACTATCAAATTCTATGAAGGTCAAACTGAAAGATTGAGATCTCCATTATTGAAAGCTTTCAAACAAATTTTGTAATTTATTATCTAATTATTTTATTTAAATTATTGTGTATTTGATATAGTATCTAAAAATACATTTGAAAAATGAGTTAATTGTCTATAATTTAATTCAAATCCATTTAACCCACCGTAATAAGGATCATTAACAATTTTATTAAAAGTTGGATCAGTTTTATATTCACCGAATAAATGGACTTTATTTTTCAATGAACCTGCCAAATCTCTTAAATCATCATAATTCATATCATCCATTGCCATAATATAATCAAATTCTTCAATATGATGTCTTTTAATTTGTTGAGCTTTATGATTAATATTTATACCATGTTTTTTACATTCAGTCCTTGATCTTCTATCTGCTTGTTCACCTAGATGATAAGCCCCAACTCCAAATGAATCGATTTTTTCAAATTGATCTTGTAAACCTCTATCTTCAACAACATGCCGAAATACTGCCTCAGCCATTGGAGATCTACAAATATTCCCCAGACAAACAAACGCTACTTTCATGGTTTTTTATTATTGTAATGTTCTGTTCTTGTTGCACCTTGGGTGTAATAAGAAAAAAAAAAAAAGTGGCTTGTGTTTGTTTTAGCTTGAATCTTTTGATCTTTGATTATTTTCTTAGTGGGAGAATTGAAAATTTCTAATTTTAAAGTTTCATAGTGTAATTTAATTTCTAATTGTTTGAAGGTGGTCACGGCATTACGTAATAACCTTACACTATATATAGTATTTATAGTTTTTTTATGATGAAAAAAAAAAAAAAGATTAAAATGTTAAAAAAAAAAACCTGAAATTTTAAGGCACAAGTTTTATTCCGCCTCGTCCTGTTCTATTCTGTCCTGTTCAGCCCGTTTAGTAGCCCAGTTTAGTTGGTGCTTTTTTTATTTTTTTTATTTTTTTTTTTTTACCCACAGTAAAGGAACCGTTAGAATTCTAAGAGTTAAATTTTGGCCCCTAGATTTTATTTTATATCTTTTAACTCTTATACAATTTTAGACTTTCAAATTCAACCCTCACACCACACTTTCTTTTAAATTTTATTTTTTTTTTAATAGTTCAGGTACCCTCTTTTTTTTTTTTTGTTCATCTTCATACATTCGTTTTAATCATTTCCCAACTAGAATTAGCATAAAATAGAGGATGTTCCAAGGATACCATCATCCACCTCAAGATTCAACTCCTCCATTACCACCACCACCTCCACCACATCACAACCAACCATATCAAGAATCAATACCTCTGGATGATGGGTTTCGATTTAATAATGATGATGATTATTCATATAACCATTATAGAGGTTTCACACCAACCATAAACGAAAACACCTCTTCATTTAGTAACAACCCAAAACGAATGAATCGATACAGATCAAACGATAGTACAAGTAATAATAGTAGTGAATTCCAATCTATGGGGGTTATGGCCCCTCCATCTAATCATATGTTAAATGAACATCAACCGATTATAAACAATGAATTTTATGAACCAGCAAGACCACCACCTCCACCATCAAAAGATTTCATCCCACCAGTTGCATCAAGAGTTATTAAAGGTAGAAGATTTCAAAATATTAATTGGAAAAAAGTACCATATTTTTGTTATACAATTAGTATTATTCAAATTGGTGTATTTATAGCAGAACTAGCAAAAATGGGCCAATTAACGGGATCACCAATTCAAACAAAACCAAGTTTTAATCCAATGATTGGTCCATCAAGTTATGTACAAATTAATATGGGAGCAAGATTTACTCCATGTATGCAATATATAAAAAATATTACAAATGAACATAATATTCAGTTTCCTTGTCCAAATTCAACAGATACTTCAACAAATGTTTGTTCATTAAGTGAATTATGTGGTATGGGAGGTGTTGGGAATCCACCAAATCAATGGTGGAGATTTATTACACCAATTTTTTTACATGGTGGATTTGTTCATATTGGATTTAATTTATTATTGCAATTAAAACTAGGAGCTGATATGGAAAGAGATATTGGTATTATTAGATTTTTTTTAGTATATTTTGCAAGTGGTATTGCAGGATTTGTACTAGGTGGTAATTTTGCCCCCAATGGTATTGCAAGTTCAGGAGCTTCAGGCTCATTATTTGGTGTTATTGCATTAGATTTATTAGATTTATTATTTAATTGGCAATTATATCATCATCCATGGAGAAATTTAATTTTACATATTTTTGAAATTGCAATATCATTTGTATTAGGTTTATTACCTGGGTTGGATAATTTTTCACATATTGGAGGGTTTGCAATGGGTATATTAGTTGGTACAGCAATTTTAAGATCACCATTAAAAATTAGAAGAATTACAAGTGTTGATGTATCAGAAAATTTTATGGATGAAAATGGTATAATGCAGCAAAAGACTGGTCAAAGAATTAAAGTTGCTAAATTCCATTGGTCTCAACCTCATAAACATTTTAAAGGTAGAACTTATTGGTGGTATATTTGGTTATTATTAAGAGCCGCATGTGTTACATTGGCCATTGTATGGTTTGTTACTTTAATTGATCAATTTGAAAATGGCGGTGGACATTGTACTTGGTGTAAGAGATTAAGTTGTTTGCCTGTTAATGGGTGGTGTGATCAAGGTAAAATTACTACTGAAGATCAGTAATTTTCCTAACACTATCATTAAATATTATCAATAGAATATTTGTGACTTGGATTATTAATAATTATTGCAAGATTTTTTTGAAAAATTATTATAAATAGTTGATAGTGTTTTATTATTATTATTATTATTATTTAAACAGTACATAACATTGTCTTTTTATTATTTATTTAGGAGAAAATATACTATTCTTAGCATCGAGTTGGAAACAAAAAAAATTTATTTATACCTTTATGGTATTTCGTTATACACCTAATTAGTAAATTGCTCTATTTATAGCTCCGAGTTTGGAAAGCTTCAATTAATTAGAGAGATTAGATATATGGTCAAGGCATCTAGGTTTGTCTCATATATATCTCACACAGTTCACAAAGCACAGATCTTATCGTGAGTATCAAACTTAAATGCAACACTATATCAAACAAGTAAAACTACCATTTGCATGCAATAAATCGATTCAATAAATTTTATAGAAGCTATATTAGGTGGTGAGGTATAAATCATACTGGTATGATTAGAGTATAATAAAAACAAGTATTCATACTGTTGACCTTGACTGCAGCCATGGGAGGATTGTTCAAATTCAGATATATGGCCCCGCAAGGAAATAAAGAACTTCAACCTAAAAAAAAAACAAGAATATAAATAGAGAGCAGATCAATAACATGCAGATTCTACATGTATATATATTCAGTGTTCATATACGTAATTCAATGAGATCTTCCTAACATATATATATTCTTCTTTGGAATCCTGATCATCTGTATCTTACAAGAGGTTGGTTCAACGAACTGGAGTTATTTATACACTAAAAGACTTACCTGAAAGCTGTAATTTTTTAAATTGATTTTTTACCGCATAACTTCTGTCAGTAAAAAATCAAACTAAGAAATGATTATTTATAATTAAGCAATGCATAAAAATAAAAAAAATCAAGGTTTAAGAGCTTCACCATCAACCATGGATTAATAGTCTGATGTTAGTAAGCCAAGTATAATCAAAAAAAAAAAAAAAAAAAAAAAAAAAAAAAAAAAAAAAAAAAAAAATT